>JAEDXX010000348.1:0-69735 GCA_021725515.1 Epicauta chinensis | reverse complement strand
GAAAAATTATAATGTTTAATGGCAAAATACTTCTGGAAATATCTCTAAAAATTGCAACACCACACTGCACCAAAGCTGTCCAAAATTAACAGCAAACTTCCTTTATTCCCCGACGACATAGTCCTCTTTTCTCGATCAAGAGAGAACTGTTTTAAAGGCTGTACTACTTGCCTACCAAATTTTTGATCGAGGCTCCTCATAATCGATAATCAGGGACTCCTTAGGGACCCTATGCGGCTCCTGTAAAGCACATGTAAAGCCAGATTGATACTCACCACATTTTTTTTCTTTATCTCGTTATTTACAGTAATTTAAAAATAAAAACGTAAAACATAATGACTTCGATATCAAGCTAATTTGGTTCTAACTTTGATAATACTTGATAAGCACGGTTAATTATGGATATCAGTAGAATAATTACACTTGTCTACTGCTCGTTGGGTGTCATATAGCTTCATGCAAATATACGAAGGACAGTAGCGCAAAATATTGCAACACTGCAATAGAAGCATTATGGGCGTCCTCTGGTTTGACGCCCTGATTTTTGAGCAATCTTTGGGATTTTTTTGTAAAGACCAATGAAGAGATAGAACTTTGAACTTTTTACCAGTTATTTATACATATTTCAAGAATATACAGTTGAATTTTTAGCTAAAAATATTTAGTAGAATTAAAGTTGTAGTGGTCTGAAGACACCCGCCTCAAAAAAATGGACGCTCACTTTCTCCATGATATCAGCTGATAGGCTTATCCGGAACAAAAAAGTCCAGCGGGGCTTTAATATGTATACTTAAATTGGACTGCGATCAAAAAGAAATTTTGAAAATTGGATGTTTGACAGACTTCGGAACAAAAAAGTTCGAATTTCATGTATTTTTTGTCAAGTTTTTGAAACAAAAAAAATATAAATTTTCAAAATTTTAGGATGATAATAGTCCACTCGATGCGTCTATATGTACTGAGTAGACCCTATAAATTTGAAGTAAATCGGTCAAGCCGTTTTTGAGATATGATAAAGGAAAGTTTGAAAAACATGGTTTTGAGAAAAACGCGTTTAAAGTTTCAAGCGCTCCGCTTAACGCTCCGAACACCTGTCCCTTCTAACTGCTGTAGCTTTATAATGGCTTCGAATATCGAAAAATCACTTTACTTCCTCATTCTAGACACTTTAAGGAAATAATTTATGCAAAAAAAAATCGATTTTTTGAACCTATTAAACCAGAGGACCGCCTTATGTTGAATGCTTGTGATTCCAAATTAAATGTATAAACCGATTCAGCAAGCAGAATATCTCCGTTAAAACCTGAACAGAATCCAAAAGGGCAAGATTTGTGAGAAGAGAGAAATCTCTACCAATAAAAAAATCTATAGACATTATGAAAATAGACGATTTGGTGACGCCGTTATCCTGAATTACCGAACTTTGTAATAAATAATTAAAGGCGACGAGATAGTTCAATAGACATTTATTACGATTTATTGAAAAAGAAATGAGCTAAAACAGTAATTTCACATTTTATCACAAAACCCATCAAAATTCAGTTACTTGAGTATCATTATTCTTCGCATGAGCTTTCAATTCATTGTAGCTGCGATGGTAGACAATAGCCGCCCCAAAAGCATCACCAATCACATTAATTACAGTTCTGCATCGATCTCTAAAAATCAAAAATTTCGTATATAAATTAAAATAATCAAATCAATTCTGGAACGTACAATAGCCAATCAACAGCAATAATAAGAGAAACATCCTCAATCGGTAGACCAACAGTACTCAATACCATTACCATTGTGACAAGACCGGCTTGTGGTATACCAGCAGCACCGATAGCAGCAGCTGTTGCTGTTATACTAATCGTAATATAATGACCAAGTGATATATCAATACCACGTACTTGAGCAATAAAAATTGCAGCCACAGCTTCATATAGAGCTGTACCGTCCATATTGATTGTAGCACCGATTGGTAGGGCAAATCGAGCGATTCGTGGATCAACACCGTTTTTCTCTTCCAAACATTTGATTGTTATTGGAAGTGAAGCTGAGCTAGATTTCGATAGCAACAAAAAAAAGATAGTCCAAGGTGAATAAAAACGAATTTTTACAACTAAAGGCTGTTGTGCTTGAATGATTTGAAACAAAATCGACTAACCTAGAAGATGTACCAAAGGCCGTAGCTATAGCTTGACTCATATTCATTATAAAACGTATCGGTGATTTTCGTGTCATTACAACGTATATCAACGGTAAAACAACAAAACCTTGTAATATTAAACCAACTAAAACTGTTACAAAATACAATCCCAATTGATTGATCATTTCACCAAAATCGTCAATTTCCAAGATCTTCGAAGTAATAAGAAACATTATACCAAAAGGCGATAACCATATCACCCATGTTGTTATCTTCATTGATAATGTTGTTAAATTGGTAAAGAAATTGGTGATTGTTCGACATTCATCACCTAACTGGCCTAAAGCAACTCCAACAACAGCAGCTACAACAACCAGACCGATAATATTCATGCCTTCTACTGTCTCCTCCGAAATATCCCATTTATATAAATCTATAATTTAAAACGAAAAAAAATGGAAAAATCTTATAAAGCAATTTCTATAAAATCGATTGAATTCACCTGTCTCAGTTGGATTTGATTCTGGTGCTGTTAGTTTGGTGCGATACTGAAAGAAATTCTCAAAATCAATAATCAATCAAGGAACCTTACGAGATTTACCTGCTCGATACAAGCCTGGACGATATTCGGTGGGAACATGCTCCTGCAAAAATAATACAATAAATCAATTATGGAAATGTGTCTAATTACTCGATACAATTATCATTCCTGAATAAATTACCTTTCTCTGATACTACTTTTACCGTATAAAATTTTATTTGTGTTATAATAGCCTCAGGAAATGCATGCTTATATCGTGCATTTTGCATTGTTATTAGTTTTAATTTCACGTGAGGAAATACTGCTGAGTTCACTGGTTCAATTAGCAAAAGAGGTAAATCGCTACCGAAGCAAACGGTAAAGGCGCTACGTAAAATTTTCCAACAATTTTCTATATGAGTTGCTAGTATTTGCTGGTATAAAACAATAAACACTAAGAAGATTGTGAAGACCACAAATAGTACAGATGAAATAAAATGAATAGATTAAGGAGCTATACAAAAACCGTTGGAAGAATGGGGGAAGAAATCATAAACAGGTTGCAAAGTGTTATGTCGCTCTAGTGAATTTTGAGTTGAAACTAAGCAAATAAAGTAGAAGATGAACGTATGCGAGATTGTTGAGTTGGACAAAGATACTAGATGTTTTTCTTAATCTATTACTTGTATAGCTCTAATGCGATTCGAAGACTAGGCAAAAGTTGAAGGAGTTACAGAAGCACTAGAGACTGGAACTGATTTTTGCCAAGCCAGAAAAAATAGTAAATGGGACTAAAACAAACAATGAAGTCGTTAATAATTCTTCTATTTCAAGTCTTCTTGAGAAATAAATGAGAAATTTTAAAAATTGAAAAATTATTCCCATATCTAATTCATTGGCAATAGGCAATTTTTCATGGCAAATGAAAGCCGAGACTCTCCAATTTCAACAATAAATTCACGGTATTAATAATAACCAAATACAATTTTTTGCTTTAGATACGTGAAGAAATCTATTTTAAAGAGCATTCTGAGATGTGTACTGAAGGATAAAAAGGATAACAACCTGGACTTGAGCAGTCTTGCTGATTAATTGATTAATTAATTAAGTCTGTAGTCTGAGTCCCTTCGAATAATCTGATTACAAGAAAAGTACCTACAGAGTCAAATTGCAAAATTAATCTTGAAAATAAAGTTCGGTAGTCTTGCAGAAAAGCTGTTTGTGTAATTATTTTCCGAACCAGAAGGTGTTCAAAAAAAACAAAAATATTTATGTGGGTCGGTCTTTTCTGTAAATGGCCAAAAGGTAATTTAGGGATAAAGAAGTTCCTTTAGAATAAGCAACTCAAGGCCAAAAACTCTGTTTTGGGCCTACGCAAAATTATTTCCGTTATATTTGCTTAAGAAATTGTAACAAAAAAATTGCATTTGACTTTAGTTTTGCATCTCCTATAAGGAGAGCTCGTACAGAACAATGGATAGTACATCCCTGTCCTAGTTTTTCAAGACTACTCAAATGGTGTAATTAGATTTTTGCCATGTTCTTTTGTTGTCGAGTTATTTCCGGTTTTTCATTTTTTCACGAATTCAAAAATGCCTCATATCTCATAGGCTATCAAAAAAGTTCATTTTCTTTTCAATATTTTCAATGTAGCTTTTAAAGCCGATTCTATTTAGCTAATTCGATTTTCGCTAGCTCTCACCGTTTTTGAGTTATAACACAAACTTGTGTTTTTTTAAATGGTTCACATATTTAATCAGTTGCTCATTAAATTGGTTTTTTTTTCTGATTTTAAATATATATGGTTTGCTATAGTTATTTTCAAAAATGTGAGAGTAATTTGAAAAATTTCGATTTCGCAGGGAAAAATTCCGAAAATCATATTTGCAAAAGACTTTAGAGTGCTATGAAACAATTGTTTTTTAGCTTGTCAACGAACTATTATTTTGGTTGCTATTTATTTATTCTTTTGTTTTCTTATTTTGCAATAGATAAAATTTGTTTCATGGCACTCTAAAGTCCTTTCAAGTATAATTTTTGTAATCACTACTTGCGAAATCGAAATTTCCAAATAACTCCCGCATTTTTGATAATAACTATATCAAACTATATATATTTGGAATCAGAAAAAAATAAGCAATTTAATTAGTGATAAATTAAATATATGTTCCATTTAAAAAAACATAAGTTTGTGTTATAACTCAAAAACGGTGAAAGCTAGAGAAAATATAATTAGCCAAATGAAATGAGCTTTAAAACGTGCACAAGAAACGGTAGAAAAAGTATCGACTTTTCCAAAAGTCTACGAGACAAAAGGCATCTTCGAAATCTAGAAAAAATGAAAAACCAGAAATCGCTCGAAAACAAAAGAACATAGCAAAAATCTAATTACACTATCTGACTAGTCTGGAAAAAGTAGGACAGGAATATATCCATTATTTTGTACATACATAACACAATACTTATTAGTAATAATTTTTATCATTTCCGACGTGTTTTTTCTCCAATTTAAATTTTACTTATCATGTTAATAGTTTCCCGTTTATTTTTATCTGGTTATTTTTATTATGCATACCTATCCAACATATTTTGAGCTCTTTTTAAGCAAAAAAAAAGACTACACGTAGACACGCTCCACTGCAGTTGAGTTGTGCGGCGTTTTAATTTTTTTTTTACAAAGAATTGAACATTTTAATAAGAAAACTCTTTTACATTCGTTTCCAATTGTGAAGACCTTTAAATCCTTTAATTTCAAATGAACATTTTTTGGAAAACCTCATTTATTTTTCCCTTAAGACGTTAAAAATCAATGACAATCCCAATTGAAGTCAATCTTATCGTCTCTCTCTTCTGTTTATTAACAGAATTGATTAAAATTGAATGTCATGGATAGTCGATAATGTGCTTACTGTCGGTATGAAGTTGCTTTTCCAGAATTGTTTTCTAAAAATCCTGATAAACAAGAATTGGTGGAAAGAAGGAATTGCTTTTCCTAGGAAGTAGAATCTTGGAAAAGTAAATCCACACCAACATCAAGCCCTAACATAAATTTTATTCAATTCTGTCAACAAACCAACATAAAAATATTTTGTTCTTAATGTGTTCATTCCTTTGTAAAAAAATTGAAAGTCAACGGTGCACAACTCAACAACAGTGGATCGTCGCGCATCGAGAAGTAGCCTTAAGAATACTCGAACTTTTAACTTTAACTCGTTTTTTGATCTTCTTCACTATTCACATCTAAGCTGCGCTAGGCAATAATTCTCTTAATTCTCAGATATAATTGAAACCATGTACTTTTCAAACCGATTGTTATCCATTTCTAATAACACACTTATGTGTAATTTCACTACAATTATAATAACTATCGTTATCTCGTTTCAATAAAAACGATAAAGTGAAATAACACGAGAATTAAACCTTAAAGCGTAAACATTTTTTAACGTTATTTTTTTTCTACTTAAATATTTGTAATCAAGATTTGCAAAGAATAGCCTTCAATACATAATTTATTGTATTACGTGCCGATTGAATAATATCAAAAATTATACACAATTTTGTGCGTTTAATTATTATTTTTCGCGATAAATATTGAATTTCCCACATCATCTAAATAGGTGAAGATGTTTATTGATCCTGTGTAACCTAATCTGTTCATTAATGATTTATAATAGCAAGAATTTTGTTTAAAGAAAAATAATTGAGTAATTGATGGGAAAAAACCATAACAACTTACTTCACAAGATCGAGTAGCGTATCAACGGTGGTAACATTCCGTACTTCAACTTTTTTACTATTCGACGATTCCCCACTGTGTCCTAATCCTGGTTGTATGGTTGCAACTAAGATAATCCCAAGTACAACAGCTGCAAATGTTGTTGTTAAATAATAGGCAATAGCTCTGGCCGCCACCTTTCCCGATAATGATAAATCTAAGCCAGCAATTGCCGAGATTAACGATGATACGATTAATGGCAGAATCAACGATTTCAACATTCTCAAATAGACATCACCCGGAAAATTGATATACATTATTTCTCTGGCTGTAAATTCTCCCACAGTCTCCTTAAGGATTACGCCTAGGACGATACCAGCAATTACACCACCGATCGTCGATAATGTTAGTACGTTCGTGCGAATACATGATGGTTTGTTGGATTCGTTGTCCTGTTGAGGATCGATGGGAATATCGACGATTTCTTTGAAATGTTCGGGCATATTGTTTTGAATATCGACACAATGACACTAATACTTATACTTAGTAATAATCAAGTTTTATTTTACAAAAAAAATTCTTCACTTATCTAGCGCAATTACTATTAAGATAACAGTTTTATCATTTTATCTTAATTCTTTAGATTAATTAATTACACGAGATACTCTTTTATTATTGTCTTTCTTTTTTTTGATAAAATCTGCGTATTTTAATCTAGATTATAAGTGATATAAACTAGCGAAAAGTCGATTAATAACTGACGACTTTCTTTCTTATAAATATGACTTCAATGTCCGGATAAATCTCGTTTTAACCACTCGACTTTTACTTTACGAAACCGCAAGAAGAAAATTACCGTGCAAAATTTTCAAAAATATTTTAATTAAACGAAGATGAAATTTTCTTACTGTAGAAATCTGATAAGATCTGATGCACATTCAAAGTGTTGTTGCGTTCGATTAACTTTATTTTTTTCTAATTTACCAGTTGTCAAATTTAATAGAAATATAATAACTGGATATGAATAATTCATACATATGTGTCTTTATTTTCAATGTTATATGTAATTTATTCGTATTTTTTCCCGTCAGAAATTAGTTAATGTTTATTGAGTTGCATGCAAACATTTAAAAAAATAAGTGAACCAAATTGAGATTACGAAATTTTTTTCTCAATAGAAAGTCAATGCCATACGTTACCGATTAAAACCGGATTATTAACTGTGATTGCATAAAGACCTATTTTTTCCAGACAAGACTTTTATGGGAATTTTCTACAACTCTTATAAGAAATTTAAGGAAAATTCCTAGTTGCAAGTCGTGTCGTTCACGAGTCAACTGTCTTTTTTAAGGATTATCTTATCAGATGATAAGGGCGCCTGAATTGACGTCCTATTACTAATCGAACTAAAAATGAATGAAAAGCGTGTTCTTCGAAACTGACTGAGAAGTTGTTTGTTTTAGAGACTTATCTGGTGGGCTTCGAACCGAAACACATATGTTTTCCGGAACGAAATCGAACCGATATACGTTTTACTAATCGAATTGAAATCTAAAACCGGCACGAGAAATATAACGGTTCGAAGCCCTGTGTTAAAAGAATACATAGTGCACTTACGAGGGCTTCAAATAGAGTTGCCACCTCTGATTAGTCTAAATCCGGGAGAAAAAAAAACAGCGACTTTTCATAACTTTTTATTTTATTTTGAACTTATACTTTTCATTTGAACGCACAGATTTCAAAATATCTGGCCTAGAACTAACAAATTTAAAAAATTCTTTGCAATCCATTTTAAAATTGAAGAACGTTTGGATTTCTGCCTTGACATGTTCTTCATTTAAGCGGTTTCTTTCTTTGGTCCATATATCGAATACAATACTAAAAACACGCTCGCAAGCGGCGTTTGATACAGGTATTGACAAAACAAATGAAACTATTTTCTTCAATGCGTCTCCAACTCTGTTTTCAACTGTCGAGAAAAATTTTGCCCATCTCAAATCTACTCTTTCATTTGACTCAACAATACTGTCTTGAACCTCCCTCAAAACGCAGAAATCTTCATAAAGTTTGTCTTCATCTAAAGTAATCTTTAAATTATTAGCCAAATCTTTCAAAACATCCCAAGAAATTGGGGTTTTCATTGAAAGTATGCTTAATTTACTGTACTCAGAATTTTCGTAATCATACCATTTGTTTAGGTAATCTAAACATCTTTCAAAAAAAATCTCTGCCTCTTTGACAAATATAGCTTTGAAATTTGAAATTCCGGGAGAAATTTGTTTATTTGAATTTCCTTCCGGGAGCCGGGAGATTTAAATTTTCATTGCTGAATTCCGGGAGAGGTGGGAACCCTAGCTTCAAAGCGAAACTGAACCGAAAACCGAAATAAACTGATATTTTTTCCGGAACGAAGAAAATAATAGTTCGAAGCCCCGCTTATCAGCAATGATGGATTTAGACTTATAAACCCATGAAGCACGTTTCATTTAAAATGTTCAAAAAGTTTTATAATATGGCGAAAGGGCGGGTATTTCGAAAAAAACTCTTTTATCGAAGGCAGAAGGTAAGAGAATTTCTGTGAAAATATCGATTCCAGAATCGGCTCTAAAACGGGAAAAAGGCTTCGAATTTTTTATTATTCTATTTCTAATTCATATTAACAATGACTAATAAAAAGTTTAATGACTACAGAAAGAAACTAATTTTTTCAAGAGACTTTTTAAGATTGCCAATCAGTTTGGACATATATAAATTTAAAGTCATATTAAATGGCCCAAACGAACTATGAACGGATTATCTAAATTTCTATTTTTGACTAGTCATTTCAATTACAGGGAAATGTTGGAAAAATGTAGTAAATTTTGAAATTCATGCTGGAGTCATCAAAAGAATAATTAAATGGAATGTTTGAGTTACTTGTAATATGAAAGGGCCTTTGTACTTTCAAACAGATTGTGTTCGGTAGAAGTGGGTAGTGGACCAGTAGGTGTTCTTCCAGAAAATGTATATAGAGAAAAGACATAAATAGAATTCAGTGGGATGAAAAACTACAAGTAAATTCGTCTAAATTAACTAACTTCTTTTATTTATAATTAGTATAAAAACCTATTTGAGCAAAGCAAAAATTGCACTGCGTTTTGTATTTCACGAAATGAATTTAACTAATAACTCATCTAAATTGAGTTCATCGGTAATGCTGCAATAAACATGTTAAATCGCGATATAATTTAGTCGATCTTGTAACAATGTGGATCTCAAATAAGTTTTGAGTCTACGTAAAAGAGAAAAACTATGTGCATTAGAACAGGACGACCATGGAATAGTGATGAGCATGCGAACATAGCGCTCAAACTCTGGAAAAAACCCGCTTATCCATTTATATATATTTTTTAAACTCTACAACTTCCTTCCAGTTTTTCGCCTGCTCATTTTGTCTCTTGATCGAAATAATTTTTGTAAAATTCGATAATCTTGTTGACATCTGTGGAAAAATCCACAACGAAACGTTCCATGGATTTGAAATTTTCCACGGAATCATCGTCAAATCGACTTCTCAGTGACGCAATCAATTGGTCAAAGATTCCAAAATATGATTTTCTGAAAAGATCTGGAGGTGTTTTAAATTTGAATTTTTCGCTTAAGACTTAAGACGTGATTTATCGAGAAGTGTGGAGACGCTTTTTTTTAGAACGTTCAATTCGCTGCAACAATATGTTTCGATCATTTGAATCCGTCCTTTGGTTTATGAGCTACAAAATTCCAAAGTTTAACTTTCCGTCCGCTCTTTAGTGTGCAAAGCAGCCCACACTATGTAACAATATGTATTTTTTTGGATGTGGAAAAGTTACTTTTCCGCATGCAAATTCACAATCAAGCAGTCCAAATTTTCATTTCGCAGGCAAATCGATGCTAGAGCCATTTGTTGAAATTTTATTTTATTAGAATTTTGTTTATGGTAACGATGGAGGAAACCGTTCTAGTGGTAACAGTTATGTTTTTAAACAATTACAGAGTGGATTAAAAAAAATGTTCTTTTTCTGTGTTTTTGCCCCTATTTTATCGTCGCATTAGTAATAAAAAATAGTATGTGCAACCCTATTTCGTCAATTTGCAATTTAACTATCTATAGATTTTCTGCTTTTACAAATCTGACTAGGGCTAGGGCGACACCACAGTTAAATCCTACCCTGCTTATCTACAGGGATAAGGAATGTACCAAAAATAATCAATATAGAGAAACTTGACAAACGAAGTAGCACGAAAGAAATTAATCACCTGCGAAAAAATCTTATACTGTTCGATTATAGTAACTCTTAAAGTTGATTATCATCTTTTGTCTTTTTTGTTGTCGTGGTGCGATGAAAAAAGATCAAATTTAAGCTTTTTGCCTCGAAAGAAACGATTTTTTTCAGTTTATTTCAAAAACTCTCCCACAAAAACGTTATATTTTTTTGTGGAAATCAACTTTTTTTTATACCGTTCTTATAATTTTTGTAATAAAAAATTTGTAAACAAAAGTAAATATAGTAACTGTCTTTACGTCATAGGAGCTTTTTTTCCATTAATTTCGTTAAGTTTATACCACGAAACTGAACATTCTGGCCTCAGCTTAAAATGCGGTCCCTTTGGTAAATGACTCAGTCATTCTATTAAGGGCTGATCTTCAATTCGGTTTTTCCTATGACGATAAAATGATCTTGAAAGAATTAGTTTCGGTACGTCTAGATCCGCCTCTGGTCAGAGCCAGGAGAGAATTGACAATTACAGAGCCCAGGATCTTAACAACACCAGACCCTTTATGTTAAATCAAAGTTCCCAAGAAACAAAAATTCTATAAAAAGAACAACGGCGCATTATCCCGAATCAGAGCTTTTTATAGCGTTCGTGTTAACAAACAATTAGACTTAGTAATAATTATGACATTCCTTCTTCTTTATTTAGGGTTGGAGTTTCTTGAAGCTTGACTACTAAAGTCGGATTTGTATGCCACTTCATTTCAGGCACGAATGTAGACTTTTGGGGGTCTGAGTCTAATTGTCTCAAGACTCTTTTCCAATAAAAAGAATGGAAAAACTTCACACATTACTAGCATAATTGAAGACTAGTTGACTCTAGGGCTTCCTTTGCAACGGGGACCTGAAGCTTAAGCCTCATTAGTTCCATGATAATGTCATAATTTATTTGAAATCTTTTCCATCACTGCTTTTACAGAAATGTTCCTAGGATTTATGCTTAAATTTATTGACAGCTGGCAACCAATACAGCATTCTAAAAAACTATTCATCTAACTGCCAGGTACTAATTCTCGTATTATATCTAAACTTTCATAATAGACGCAGTCGATTATCTCTATTTCTATATCTTTAAAAAACAATTTTTGTATATAAACGTATACAGACTGTCTCAGCCCAGACGACCGCCTCCCATAAGGCCTTCAATTATTAAAATATTTGAATGCAACCTTCAAGAACCTAAACTAAATCACCTTGTGCTTTGAGTACAAACGAATTATTAGGCTATTCTTAAAATTTGGAAAATCGTTTTTTAAAACTTTATAGGGACCAGAAAAATATGTTAACAGAAATTAAGGGAATTGAATTCGAACATTTTGGTAATTGAAGGCATTATAGGCGATGATTGTCTGCGACAGACTGTATAAACCTGCGATGAAGTTATCTGGCAACAACCGAAAACTACGTAGAAAATTTCTCCATTATCTATTTAGATATGAAATGTTGTATATACAGCCTTTAAATAACTGCTGATACTAAAATAAAACGCTACATATTCATTAATAATAATGATAATTAATAGATATGTTGCCAGTCGGCCTCGAGTCAATAATTCAATCAATAGAGATCACATGATTTGTCAATATATACGCTTAATAAATCTTCGTGAAACATTCTTTTGTCTACAGATTCAGTCAAATGAATTCTAAATCGTCATATCTAAGAATAAGGCATACAATTAATGACACGCAAATTGGAATTGTATTTTTATTTTGTCGTCTATTGACACTTCAGTGTAATAGATATGTTATCAACGTATTAAAATTTCCTGTCAAAAATTACAGCGTTATCCGCAATTAATAAAACAACAAACAAACCATTTAAAAACGTTTACTACATTTTTTACTGTTTTGTTGATAAAGTAAATTGTTCATTATTTCATCATCTATTAAATTATTGATTAACTGTACATTAATCCGAATATGACTGTGATTTCTTTAATTTTTTGCATAAAATGTGATTGATAAAATTGGTAGAATTCGTTATAATAATGAACTTTGCAGAAGTTTAACAAAGCCTCTGGTATAGTGATCCTAATTCGACTTGGATTGACGATAGTGTAGCAAGAGAAGCAGAGAAGATATTTGTTTTGTAAATTGTGTAGTAAATTGTACAAACAGTATCATTTTTTTCAAATAAATCTACAATTTAAATGTATTATTCAAGTGTTTAATACTAGGCTTATCTCTATTTTGTAGTACACTACTTTATCAAGAACCTTGAGGCGAAAATTACAAAAAAAGAAACAAAAAACTCAAGAAATTAGATTATCAAGCAGTAGTGGGAATTCCAAATTTCGATTTTTCTTTTGATAATAAATCTCCAAAATCCCTTTAGGACAAAACAAATTCCCGAAAGGGGGAAATGAACGTAATAGCTTCAATTTTTTATTATCTTAAGAATTTGTCCTTTCTTTAGTTGGAATGTTAATTAAGGTTTTGCATAAGGCGGTAATAAATTTTGTACCCCATGAACATACAGACACGGCAGTTTCAACCGTTTGCAAAGCGACTTAAGCCTTCCGGACTTACTTTTGGTGCCCTCCTCCGGAAAAATAAAAAAAAAATTGAAAGTGCGTGGAACGCCGCGCGTTAGAAGTGACACTTCGTAGGTAGAGATGAAGTTCATTTTTTCCTTGATTTATTTTCTTTCTGTCGGTGCCTGAAGGCTCGTTTTTGTTCTGCAGTTGTATTTTTCGGCATTTCGCTTATCTCAATTTAACGCCATTAATTAATTTATAAATATAAACATTATAAATCGCGGTAAGCCTTGAAATTTCAGTTTCATTCACTTCCCTCTCAGACTGTTAAAGGGGAAGTGTTTCCCCTCACGGGGTCTCGCATTTTCGTTACATAGGGAAAATACATTGAAAGATACGTACACCCAAGCGCGGCTAAAGAAGTTTCACTTCAAAAACTTATCAACTATGCTTCAAAGTTAAGACTGTTCGGCACTTTTTCGTTAAAAATAGTCTGAATACTATCAACACAGTGCTGGACGTAAAATTAATTAGGGCTAAGGATGTACTTGTAGCTCTTATATAAACTTCATTCTATTATCATGTAATTATAAAGACTTAGCTTAAAGATACTTAGTTTGAATCTAAGAGAGAGAAACACAGGGAGAGGGATAGAGAGGGGGAGAAGAATTATGTTCGTATAAATGACAAAGATTGTACTCTTGGTACTTCCGAGTTATATTTATCATGAGACTTCATCGACCAAAGGGTCCTAGATTTAAGTTGTAACCTTGAATATAGTGATATTTCTAGGGATTTATTTGTTTGTGTCCACATTCCCGCTTACAATTCTGGGAGAGAACATATACCACGAGCTGACTTACCATAGAACTAATAAAGCTTAAACTTCCAGCGCCCGTTCCTAAAGGAGCACCATGACGCAAAAGAGCCTGGAAACTTCAGGCTATAATTAAAAATATGCCAAAACAAGTTTTTTACGTAAAACCTTTATTCATAGACCGTAAAACCTTTACTCATATCTCCTTCTGCGGATACTTTAACCAACACACATACTCAGGGACGGCACAAGACAGGTTCAGCACATTCGCCGGAACCCGGTTCCGCGCTTAATATGGAGGGTAGAGGTAAGGAGCATAATCTCCGTGTTACAAAAGTGGCCCTCAAATTGCAGCAAATTAGGATGGCGCTGGTGTTCCAGAGGACCGTTTTTAATATGGAGGGTGGAAGTAAGCCACCAATTGCGGCCAAGTTCATACCATACCCTCCGCTACACCAGCGCCTCCTTATTTAATGCTATTCTGGGGCCACTTTTTGAACCAAACAGCCATAAGAGATTGTGCTCCTTACCTCCACCCTCCGTAGCGCTTAAGGAGGCCCAGCGCTCTACGAAAATTACCCAAAAATAGTTGCTCGTTGAAAAATTTAAGTGTAAGATTTGAATATGTATTCAGCCCCCGCAAAAGGTCACGCCGGCCCTGCACATAAAACCTTACAAATGGACTTTTCAACTTCCAGAACCTCCCTAATGCGGACATTGTTAATTCAGGACATTTTTCCAAGTTCCGTGGGTGTACAATAATATTTACTAGTTAATACGTGCTCATTAATACCGATTAAGAACATTTCATAAAAAAAACACTATAAATAACGGTTAAGTAGCCTACAAAAAAAAAAATTAGCACTCAAATAGATCGAGACATAAAAATCTGATAAAAATTTCGAAATTTTCATAAAAATTTGAGCTACAATTAGTCATTGATGACGTCACGATAGCGCGCGAGAATGGAAAGGGAGCCGAGTTGCGCTGGCGCTAACCTATCCGCGGCCTTAAATCATGATTACGTGTATAGATTTGTATACTTGTGGGGGAGCAAATTGTTCCCCCTCTGATATTTGCAATTAAAAGAAAAAAAACGAAAACAATTTCAAGAAATTGGCGCTACCCGGACAGCAAGTTCTTGTAGTTCGCGTCCAACCGTTCATGACGGTATATATTCTAATGCTTACAGCTAGCTAGTGTTTGGTGTATAATTTCTACTTATAACTTATCATTAAAATCCTTATCAATCGACAATCAAGCAATGTTGCAAGGCTATGGACCGGTGATGCAAGCCTTCTTGGGCACATTGTTCACATGGGGCCTTACAGCAGCCGGAGCGGCCGTTGTAATTGTGATCCGTGGCACACAGGTTAGGATCTAACCTAAAAACCAAAATAAACAATCTTTACAATTTGTCTTGTTGTTTTTTTAGAGGAAACTATTGGATGCCAGTCTGGGTTTTGCGGCTGGTGTTATGACGGCCGCTTCGTTCTGGTCGTTATTAGCACCGGCTATTGAAATGGCCACAGAATCGAAAATTTACGGTGAAAACGGCGAGTACGCCTTCGTCCCCATTGCCGTTGGTTTCCTGTTAGGCGCAATCTTCGTCTATGGTGCGGACGTTTTAATATCGGTGTTAGGTTTACAATCACCAAACACAATGCTAGGTATACGGCTGTAATATTTGTAAAGAAAATGCGAATAATTCGATGTTTATTGTAGCTTTACACGTGAAAAACGCGCGGGAGCGTCGTACTGTTATTAGAACAGATCCATCATACATATCATCACCCGAATCTACTGCAATTGATGGATTCTCAGAACTTGGGACGCTTCATCAACGCAGACGGGGTAGATTTACACATATTAACAAAACGAAATTCGAATACTTAAAGTAATCTTTTACGATTTACAGTAGGTAAATCAAATAAAGTATCACGCCAAAATATGGACAATTATCGTACACAGAGCTGTGAGGATGTTTCGAGTATTGAAGAACTCCAACATGGCCAATGGAAACGTATTATTCTGCTAGTGATAGCGATAACTGTTCATAATATACCTGAAGGATTGGCGGTGGGTGTTGGGTTCGGTGCTATTGGAAGTTCTACATCAGCCACATTCGAAAGTGCCAGGTAAGTCAGAATTTATTCATTATTTCGCAAAAACCTACAAAAAAAAATTATTAAATAAATTGAAACCTTCTCGATTATAAAACAACTTGATTGAATTATTAATTGAAGCGAAAAAAATCTTTTGATGATAGAAAAAAAAACGTAGATCCATGACATCGATTTTTTCTGTCTTTAAACGCATTTTTCAATTCATACAATTTGCTCTTTTACAATAACAAGGTAAAGGTCGATGTTAGGTGTCTTGTACAACGGAATCCGTTGATTTTATTCAAGGTCTATTCTTTTTTTTTTCCTGGTGAGCAATCCACCTTTCTTTTTCGATGATAATTCCGAAAATTCAGCGATAAATCATCGAATTGTTATGTTTATCAATTGATATGAATCGATAAAATGGGTGTTTTCGTCATTTTTAAATAAAGATTGATAAATAAAGTCAAAACAAAAGGCGTTTTTTGAAGAAAACCTGTTATACAGTTGTAGAGTTGTTTTCTTCGGTAAGACGAATTGCTGAATAATTAATTAAAAATTGTTTGTTGTTGAATTCTCTCGAACTAGAGCCGATTGTTGAAATATTTTGGGGGCTGCTATCGATTTTACAGACAGTTTTTTCGCTGGTCGGATTTTTTCAAAACCAACTTTTTTGACGCATTTAAACTTAATGTTTCCGCATTTTTATCGATTTAAATACTACCAAAGATGAAACGATAGATCAGTTTTGCGACATTGTTTAATGATTTTTCCCTAAATGGAGCCTAAATGGAGGCCTCTCATAAACTTCGTCATCTTTCTGCAAGTGAAATTTTTACCGAATTTGGGATAATTTGTTGCCCAATTGCCGGCATATTTATCTCAGCAAAATTTTTTGGGCAGTTAAATTTGACGTTTGCTCTTTCATGCTCTTTGCCGTGTTTATCCAAGGAAATGTAGCATTTTCTCTAAAGCTACATAACACAAGAATAAAGCGTCGATCTTTCGTATCATCAAAATGTTCATTTGACAATTAAGCTAACATAGGGGGGTCCTCTGGTTTAGTTAGTCAGAAGGGACAGGTGTTCGGAGCGTTGAGCGGAGCGCTTGAAGCTTTAAACGCGTTTTTCTCAAAACCATGTTTTTCAAACTTTCCTCCATCATATCTCAAAAACGGCTTGACCGATTTACTTCAAATTTATAGGGTCTCCTCAGTACATATAGACGCATCGAGTGGAGTATTATCATCCCAAAACTTTGAAAATTTATATTTTTTTTGTTTCAAAAACTTGACAAAAAATACATGAAATTCGAACTTTTTTGATCGTCGTCCACTCGATGAATTTAAGTATACAGATTAAAGCCCCGCTGGATTTTTTTGTTTCGGATCAGCCTATCAGCTGATATCATGGAGGAAGTGGGCGTCCATTTTTTTGAGGCGGGTGTCTTCAGACCACTATAACTTTGATTCTACTAAATATTTTTAGCTAAAAATTCAACTGTATATTCTTGAAATATGTATAAATAATTGGTAAAAAGTTCAAAGTTCTATATCTTCATTGGTCTTTACAAAAAAATCCCAAAGATTGCTCAAAAATCAGGGCGTCAAACCAGAGGACCCCCATAAGAAATTGTGATTGGGACTTTATATGATTTAATTTGATTTAATCCTTT
Organism: Epicauta chinensis; assembly: GCA_021725515.1. Classification (NCBI taxonomy): domain Eukaryota; kingdom Metazoa; phylum Arthropoda; class Insecta; order Coleoptera; family Meloidae; genus Epicauta; species Epicauta chinensis. The sequence goes on along the minus strand of JAEDXX010000348.1, from coordinate 51,999 downwards.
GCTGTTCCTAACGCTTAAATCCATCATGTCGTTCCAAACGCTCTAAAACGATGCTTTATCAGGCGCTCGTACTCAAAATTGTATCAAAAACAAAGGGAGCTGTGCTTATTAAAAAACACTCCTATACGTTTTGCTTACTTCATAAATAACGAATACATGCAGAAGCAAGTTCAAAAAATCTCCTCAGTTACATGTCACTTTTGTTTGAGTTCACGCCATGGCATAACGCAGGACCAAATCACAATTTACCATATTAGACTGATTGATTAAAAAAAATCGACTATTTTTTTTTTCTTCAAGACCCCCTCTTAGATAGTTTCAGGGAGGCGAAAAAAGATGCCTGTTAAAATTTGAGCCCTTAATATTTAATATTTAGAGGTCGCTCATCGCGAATTTCGTTTTTCCACTTGATTAACATAGGAAAAATATTCTCTTGTACTTTGGAATTTTATAGCTCGCGGAGAGAACAATATTTCGGAATGACTGAAATATATTCTTATACAAAATTTAACGCTCTACAAAAACGGTTTCTGACAATTTTTTGATATATTTAGTCCTTCAAAAGTTATTCAAGGTTAAAATTGGATTAATGGTAAATTCTTAAATTTTCTAGTTTTTTGTTGCAACCATCAACTTTATGGGAAAATTTTACAGAACATTTTTTGTAGAGAATTTTATTCTCTACAACTTATCTTGATTAAAGTTTTTGATATTCTTAACAGGTCGTGAGTTATTTCACTCACAGTGTTATTATATATGTAGATATCAAAGCGAAAATAATACTGAAATGAAAAAGTTCATTGCAAATAACTTACGACCTGTAAAAAATATCAAAAACTTTTATAAAGATAAGTTATAGAGAATAAAATCCTCTACAAAAAAAGCTTTTATAAAATTTTTCCATAAAGTTGATGGTTTTGTCAAAGAACAGAAAAAATGAAAAAATTTACTATTAATCCAACTTTAACCTAGAATAACTTTTGAAGGACTAAATATATCAAAAAATTGTTCGAGACTCTTTTTGTAGAGCGTTAAATTTTGTATAAGAATATGCTTTAGTCATTCCGAAATTTTGTTCCCAACGTGAGCTATAAAATTCCAAAGTGCAAGAGAATGTTTTTTCCATGTTAATCATACGTAAAATGGAAATTCACGATGAGCGACCTCTAAATATTAATATTAAGGGCTCAAATTTTAAAAGGCATCTCTTTTCACCTCACTGAAACTATTTAAGAGGGGATTTTGAAGAAAAAAAGAATAGTTGATCTTTTTGAATTAGTCTAGGGAGTAGCTAAGAGGATTTTTTTAATTACTTGTTTTTAAAATTAGTTTTTCTTAAAGAAGGTATTTAGACAGCTCTGTCGTCGGCAAATAAAATACCTTGCTTTAAAACCCGGTCATTACGACCGTGCAAAGGATTAAAAAGCAGTGAATTTACAGTTCAACTGGACTAAAGTTAATTTTTTGCAAGAAAAGAGCTTTGTAAAACTGAATTTTAAAAATTAATCTTACTTTTTAGACTTGCTATTACATAGGTAGTCGTCTTTGGTCGTGGACTTGCAGAATTTATTCTTGGTCTTGCATAACAGAGACTTGCTGTCTACCTTAGTGTCAAGCACTACAATTGTTAGAACTAGACTGTTTTTCAGGCCATATGAAATATATTTTTCAGTCAATGACTGGACTAAAGAGCTACCGAATTCAGATTCTTCTTTGTGAAAACAGACTTCCCTATCCTACTGCAATGGAAAACAATCCTGTAACCACATTTTCAGGCAGTTGAATGGTACTAGTCCAAATTCTCTAAGGTTATGGCCCTCCAATAAACTTATCCCATTGTGTAAAATTTAACTGGTAGGTATACAATAGAAAAAAATTTCTGGTTGTAAACCATCTGGCTAGCTCGTGTTGCTTTACCCTTATTTCTCAGACCAGGGTGGGATTCAAACAAATTTTGTTTGTAATATTTTTCCAGGAATATGAAATGGAATTTTCAAGTTATGTGCCGACAAGTAATTTTCAGAGAAAGTTTCAATATGCGTAGCATTTAAACAATTATTTTTAATTTTAAACTATTGTGTTTACTATCTTAACCCATCATCCTGTTGAATCCGGACCTGGAATTCACAAAACACAAATATTATAGGTCCTGGGCCTCCTGTTTGCTTTTGTGCACGAATTGACTTTCGACACCAAAGGAATTTTATTGGAGGGGCCACAACCTTAGAAAATTTGGACTAGTATACATTTTTTTATCATGACCCGTTTGTTGAGAAACACTGGAACGCAGTTTTTCGTAAAATCCTCCTATCTCTAATATATCTACCAACATATAGATGGCGCTATTATGTTACATATTTTATTTGTAGTTATTAATTATTATAAATATTGGATAGATGTCGCGTACGTATTGGCTACCAAAATTTCATGTTGGTGGGTATATCCTCGTAGGAGGTCCGTTTGTTGTGAATGAATGAACTGGCCTGGCGGGGGCTCGACAGGGGGGCCAGGAATTCAACTGTAGGCCCGAGGCGCCGAACATTCCTCCGCGCAAGACGTCTGACCCCACACCGCTCCCTCTATATACATAACACAACTACTATACACATACAAACACACACACACAAAAGAATGAGAAATTCTTGTGTTTCTTCTTCTTCATCTTCGTCTTCTGTTTTACAGCTGTTTGGCTGCGGAATTCCAACAGGAATTTTCCGGGTTTTTCCTATTATTTATTTATTTTTTTCGTTGTCTGTTTGCAAAAATTCTATTTATATGCGCGAAATGTCGGCTAGAAATCAAGAAATTCTAGATTTAAATAAAAATATTTTATTGCAATTCTGAGAACAACTTGATTATGAGACGGCCGGATAAATTTACAATCCTTTCTAATAGTTTAGCCTTCCTATATAAAATTCCAAGTAATTAACACATTAGAAAAGTATAATTTTCAACAATAGATATACTGTGTTTTATGAATTGTTCATATAAATAAAACTCGTCATTTGTTTAATTTAAATTAACGAAAAAAAAAATTATTTGGAATAGCTGTTGTCTTTGTCGATCTTATAATTGAAAAGAAGTAGTCCTCGTGTATATGAGCGCGGTGAGGAGCCTCGCAGTCTAGCAGAGACTTCTCCTCTCTCCTATAATAATATTTAACCATCACCATACACAAAATACCAGCAATAAAAAAAACACGAACACATATACACACAAAAAAAAAACAGGACCAACACCGTAAAAACAAGTAGAAGAAAAACAGAGAACAACTTATAGATATTTGGATTTCTTGAATCAATCTGCGACCTGAATACCAACCTTGTTGTTAGCAGAGCTAACCAGTAATGCAACACGTGCTTAATAAAACTAGATAGCTTTCCAAAATAATTGACGCAAAAAAAGTTGAAATGTTTTTATTTTCGTCTGAAAATCGTCGATTTTCCACAAGGTTATTTAAAATTTCAACAAATTCAACAAAAAAAAAATAGGAAATGTCACCTATGTCCTTGGTTGAATAATATGATTTAAATCATCAGAACATTCTTAAGACGTTACGCAATCGTTTACTCATTCAAAAACTGAAATTAAACGGCACGGTAGATTTGTGATTCTCAAGAATAATTAAATCTAAAAATAGAACAGTAATAGTAGGTAATGATAATCGTAATAAATGGGAATTGTCAACTTTCAGGCTTAATTATTATTTCATGTTAACTTTTAAATTATAGTTCAGCAACTATTTAATAAGTTGTAATAAGTAAACGTATTGACTATAAATTACCATTATAAATTATTGATGTTCGAAAAGATTGGTTGAGAAAAGTTTCACATAAGCTACACCTCTACAATTTGCATGCTTTCTGAATAATCACATTTACATTGTATTTAAAAAAATTATTAATAATACATATGTGTAATTGTCGGTGAGTCAGCATCTGAAAGTTTTTTCCTATAAAGCATGAATAAACATTCCTGCAGATTCTGGTAATATCTAATTATTTAAAGGAAATAATGTATGCAGAATAGCAGGAGCGGCATCAGGGCCAACAGGCGCAATTTTATGTAATTTCTTCAATATTTGTTGCATCATGTCATCTGTGGTAAAAGTACGAGGCGCCCTTAAGATTAAAATGGAGCCAAAGTTAAAAATATTCGAAACAAAAAGTCGTCTGTGCTTTTGTCAAGCGTTTCTCGATCGTATATTATTTCCCGTGTCTCTTTTGATGTTTAATTACAGCGGTTTTTATTATTTTCTGTCTTCAAAAGTCTTATATTTTTGACTGATTTAGGTGTTGCCCTTCGCTTGTTTTTAGTCTTTTTACAGCACTGTTTTAATAGTTTTCAAGATAAGTTATAATTTTGTACATCATGCAATTGAAGCCTTTGCTGAAGAAAAATCTTTTCCATCAATCAAAAAGCTGGCAAATTCGGTTGATTTTCTAGTAAACAGTCTGACTTTCTGGGCTTGAAGATCCTTAATTCTTTTTGACGAATCGCCTCTTTCATCACATTCGTGTGAATGAAAAAAAAGATCAAATCAGAGCTAAAAATTGGCCAGATCTGATCTTTCTTTTTCCTGGTTATATAATTTTGAACGATTGACTACAATAATGTCGTAAGGGAACGTTCAAACATTACGTAACGTTTTTTTTTTTGAAAATTTTTCGCCCGCCTTCCCTATCTTAACATATCGTAACATTTTTGGGATCTCTTTCCCATAACATCCCTCGCAACATAAGACACTAATAACGCTTGACTTAACTCCTCCCCCTGGTAACAAGGTTACGTAATACTTGAACGTTCCCTAAACTGGAAAGTCCAATAATATCTCTGGATGATATTTATCTAGTGATACTGCCGATTCGGTCTCGTCGAACCGAGATGAGAAAGCTTCTCTCGTATCGTACGTCTCTAGAAATTCTCGTCTCTCGAAAAGATGAAAAATTACCTAAAGCTTATTAAGGTTCTTATTGAAACTTGGAATAAATCAACCAAAGCTGGCCCAAATTTTCATGGCGTTCGAGGTAAACTTATTTTCGGCGCTCTTCCGAAAAAATAATTAGGACAACTTAATAATTATTTATCCAAGTCAAGACTACTCCAACGTTTTTGTTTTTTTCTTAAATAATAAGTCAGAATACTGTCCTCAAAGGACTATAATTAAAATCCAGTATAAGACGCACTAAGAAAATGTCGCCTCTAAAATTACGCCGCTCCAGGCAGCTGGCTTGGATTGATCCAAAAATGTGTTTCTGAGCAGGCTTTTTTTGCTTAACAATTGCTCAAAAAGACGCGTTTTATTATGGATATCCATGATAAAGTAAATATATTAAAAAAACACGAAAAGAAAATACACAATTAAAGCCATAGTTATATGTATGTACTGACTATTCTTCGATCTGTTAATGCAACTTGATTCAATTCGAACGCATTACATTATTGATAAAATATGTTTGCACAAAGTTGCCTTTATGCGTAGTTTCTAGTTCGTAAAATAATTGGATAGTTTATAAGTTATCCACAATTGATTAGTAATTAAAAATACAGAGGAGCGCAGTTCTTTTTAGAAAATGAATAGGTTACTGGTCGATATACAAAGTATATCGTAAGACAACAAAGTTTATACTTTAGTCATAACATATGCAATCCAGGCCCAATGCCGAAAGATGGGAGGCGTGGAGGTTTATCCTGCAAATCTTCAACATATGTAATCCGAAAAGTACGGTCTCCCGTTTTTTAGAAATACAAAAAACCGTTTGTTTTATGTAATATTCGCATCATTTTAAAAGTTGGTCATTTGTCTACATTTTTATATAATCATCATTCCGATCGACGCATTTTTGTAGGCACTATAACAGTTTTTGTATACCCATGTCAACCCATGGGTTGAATCTCACCTTTCGTCCGCGTCTTTGGAATTGAAACATTAAAAAAATCAGATGAACAATTCAAAACCGAAGAGAAGAAGAACAAGGTCGTCGCTCTCCTGCAAAAATCTGAAAGGAACAGAAATGGGTACAAAAGTTGTTACAGCGTTTACAAAAGTGCATCGATCGGAGGGTAATTATGTCGAAAATGATCAACTTTTGACATTATGGGAAAATTATAGAAACGAAACTGGTTTTTGTGCTTCTTGGAAAACAGGATATCTTACTTTTGGGAGTAAGTCGTGTTACTACTATTTAGGAAATAATACGAGAGAATTGTCTCTCGACTTGTCTCGACGAAATTTTATATCGAAAATCAAGACGAGCGACCCTTTTCTCTCCACATCTCTCGCGGCACTATATTCAGACAAATACACGGAGCTTTTCAACCAAAAACAAATCTAACAGCACCCTCTTTGTTTACCTATTTTTTCGTAAAATTTCCAGCGGTTCTCCAACGTAAAAACAAAACTTTTGACTGTTTTATCTACCACAAAGTAATATGCTTGGTCTGCGTATCGGTAAAGTTTATTTTCATCCAATATAATCTCTTATAACTTGGTTCATCGCATTTTATAGTCTATTTACTATTTGCCCACGCCAAAGTAGTCATTGTATCATTATCTAACTCCTGCTTATGCCATGTGTAAAACAATGAAAAGGTAGATTAAAACAGAATGATCTACCCAGAATATTAGTACAAACGAAAAAAGTCCTATTTTCTTAACAAAGCCAGTACGAACATATATTGATAAAATAGTCTTAAGCACTTTTGTACGATTGTTAATTTTTCCAGGCGTTCGTTAGAACAGTAAAGCTTTTTAAAAAAATAATAATTGTTTTTTCGTCTATCTACCCTCTTGTAAAATTTATATTCTCTTTTTTTTATTGTTAATTAGTAAAATCAAATCGATTCATCTCTATTAATTTTCTAAAATAATCATTCATACATCGACAGATTATCGATTTATCATTCAATTACCTTGATATATTTAATATCAATTAAATAGCAATTTACTATGTGTTCTAAAACAACTTACAATAATTTATAGACCATTTTAAATAATAATAAATAATCAATATTCAAATTTGTTTAATTCAAAACAATATCTTCATGTATAATCATAATCAATCACCTGTCTGATTAAAATTGCAATAAATTCACTGCTGAATTATATTAGTTTTAATTGGACCTATTTTCAAAACACCTGCAACGATCAACTTGTTCTTCAATATAATGTATCTGTAGTTGAAATATTGTGTTTATAACATGTCTTCAGATATCGAGATTTAGTGCAATCATTATTGTTTTCCATTTAGATTGATATTTCTCTGATAATTAGTTGTTTTGTTCTCAAAATAACTTTATAACATAACTTTTGAAAGAATGTAATTATTTACAAAAACAGAACGAAAATTCGTCGAAAATTCAACATTGTTGGATTCGTTGTTAGTTTCCTTCGACAAATGCCTATTGCATGGGAAAACTATTGCAACAAACAGAGGAATGTGAGACAGGGAAGTTCTAAGAAATAAACTGGGGCGATGATTGGAGGCGTGTAAAGGGCACTGATGATTGTTTTCTTTAGTTTTAATAAAATCAGTTATTAATGAGTAATTTTAACGGTTATCGTTAACTTTTGTGTCTTGTTTGTAAACGTTTCAACTTTATTATTGCTCCAATATGTCCAAGAATTGATGCTAATTTTAAAGAAAACGAGTTGAACATTTTTTGATCCACTACTTACATTCTGTCATTTTTGTGTCTGGATATTCGCCAAATTCTGGAAAATGCTATAAAATAGTCGAGATTTTCAGTAAAATCTCTGTTTTTATAGTTGGATTTCCCCCAACTTTATCCTTAAATTATATTGAAATCGTGCAATAAAAACGAATTTAGAGTCGTGTTTTTTTTTTCGTGGCTTTTTGTTTTGCGAAATGTTATAGAAAAACTGTTTGAAAATTTTTTATTTCTCATTAGATAAATACGGAGAATTATGCCCGATTCGCCTCAAAGTTATGCCATAAAAAACCAAACGTATGTGAACGAGCAAGATATGAACGTAAATCAAAACAACAATGAAAAATAATAAATTCTAAATCAGACAGGAAATAGAAACTTGATTAAATAGAGTGAATGGAAAGGAACTGTTTTAATTGTACTTAAATAACAAGAAAATGTTATAATTTCGTTGTATTATTATCGTTGTAGCGTTTGTTTCTGTTTTTTTTTGTGTGTTAGTCTTTCCTTTCCTCCTCTTCTTTCAAATTAAAATCAAGGAAGTAATAATTTTTCTCATCGCTGTTGAGTTCCTAAATCATATTTATAATCCTCCTATAAATGTCAATATTATTAAGAAATAAATGTTGTTAATAAATCAACAAGTGATGGATAATTAATTAATTGATAAATTTTCAGAAAAAATGATAAAATTTATTTGAATATTTTTGTACAATTTCATTGATTTAGTGTGCGGATTTATTGCATAATTTTGACAAGTCGACAATTAATGGTATAGATGTGTACATATAGTATATGCAGGAAATTCAATCTTTCTAAACAACTCTTCAAAGATGACCTTTCTTTATTAACGACGGAAGTTATTAGGGATTCAAAAATGGATAATTTAAGGTTTTTCAAGTTGTTAACTCTTGGGTGGATAATCAAACGAAAACAATCAGGAGCAATTTGTAATCCGTAATGTTAATGTTGCTAATGTGTTCTGAAAAATATCGCTGAAAATTTTAATCCATAGACCACAAATCAACTCATTAATCAACCTCATTAAATCCTAGAAACTTACAGGAATCGCTACCTTTTCGATTCTTTTTAGGTGTAAACTTTTTGAGAATATAGAAACAGGCATTATTCATTAGTCTCTCAAAAAGGACTGAAAAATGACAGGGACTAACGGCACAGTAGACTCAAACATTTTGAACTTACAGAACTGCATGTTAAGTGGGTAATTACTGTTTATACTTTTATGTATTTTGATATTTTTTTCTTTGATAGCCAATGAAAAAACCCGTAAAAACATATGGTTCAATGCGGGATCAAAGCATTGCAATCTTACCTAATGCGGGACGTCTGCCGCAGTTAATTAAATTTATATGATTTTTTAACAAAAATGTTGATTTGATATAGTAGATCCCTAGAATTATTGTGATGATTTTAACAAAAAAATGTTAAAAATAAAAGGCAATGTTCAAGCAGTAGTATAGTGGGAAAAGCGACTTAAAAGATTGACTGGAACCACAAAATTAGCGATAGATTCGGTAACAAAAGATGTCATCGAAACGATGACAGATTGTCCTCTTGTAAATCTCTCAGAAATGTTGTGCAGTTGAAAATAACAGATGGATTTTGTAGAATTTGAAAAATATTACGTCTCACCTTAGCAGGTACTTTTCCAACACAATGTTTCAAATTCCTTGCGCTCATTGCTTCTTCCACATCATCCCCCCGGCTTCTTCGTGGTCGCCCTCTCTTCCTTCGTTCAGGTGGGATCCATTCTAGTAGTTTCCATGGTCATCATCCCAAATCAAGTTAAATGCCTTTTCTCTACCTCTTCCCTGCCATGTTAATTTCCGCTCTTATATTTCCATTTCTTACTCTTTCTAATCTACATCTTCTACGACTTCTTTTCACTACGTAAACTTCTATCGATAGTAATCTCTTTTTATCACTCCTACTTACTTCCCATACTTCCGACCCATAAAGCAACCATCGACCCATAAACAACTGTTATGTAAACCAGACAGAATTCAGTGCCTTGTTTATTCGATCTTTGATTCCATCCTTACTGTTTCCATGCTTCTTAAAACGCATCTTCTAGTACCTACTTACAGTTTCTGACTCCTTTTATTTTATTAGTTTTTAAGGGTAGGTCATACATTCTTCCTACTGCAAGATACTCACATTTTCCCATATTCATGATGAGACCAGCCGCTTCATATTTCTCTTGCAACTTTCTTATCTTAACTAAGATCTCCTTCTGCAATAACCACCTGATTGTCTGTGAAGTATAGAGTGCAGAGGCTATAATCGTCTACCCTCATACCCATATTTCTGCATTTTTTGTCCACCCAACCAAGGTTATTATAACTGACTAACATTAACTTCGATAGTTATCAAAATCACTGTGTTAACCCTGAATTTCTTGATAACATAAAGCAAAATTTTCATTAGTTAATGGCATTTCTTCCAAAGAAGTTCAAGATTGCAATTAAAAAAGGGGTGAAACCTGACATTTTCTAAATTCCACAAAGACTCATCTACTTATATCTACCCCCAACATTTTTAGACAATCTATAAGAGGGCAGTATATGACATCCTTTATTAGCGAATCTATTGTGGATTTTAGACAATCTCCTAAGTCACTTTTCCCACTATAAATTATCATAAATCTGGATATACTCGGTGATCAAATCATATATTAGAGGACATTGTAAATATCGAAAGAAATTTATATTTTAACATTCATCGTTAAGATTATTGCAGTAAGTCTGGGGTGCATAAAGTCATCACACCATGAAATCGATACGAAATGTGGTCTACTATATTCAAATAGCACCATCGATTCTAAAATTCCAACGCTTTAGACGTTTATTGCCTTCATCTAGTCCTGTGTCAATTGTGCCGTCTGGAATTCTCGTTCAAAATCACCCATATATTAATTTTATTTAGATTCCATTGTTAAAAATAGAACATTCCGTATAATTTTAGTCGGAATATTAAGGAAATATAATTCAAACAAACAATAATAGAATTTAAGTTTTTCGTTATATTATACAAGTTTTCTTCAAAACTAAATACTTCCTATTTCCAAATTGGAAATAAGTGAAAAGAATGAACAAACAAAAGAACGAAATAATGTTGTTTTTGTTTAGATAATAATAGACAAAACTATCAGGTTATAGCGGCTGTTTTTAAAGTCATTCATGCAATCTGCGTCACGTTTGATTGAGGCCGGAAGTTGTGAAAGATATGCTCTTCTTGTTGTATGTATTAATCTCAATTATAGATTTACTTTAGTCAAGCTGGTAAGGAATTTTAATTATCGCCTGAAAATGTTTTATCCAATGCATTTCATAAATTATTAATCAAAAAAATAAATAAATTATTAAAGACAATTTTCAATAAAAAGTATTTGATGGAAGAAAATTGTTATTATTGCTGCGGGTAGATAGGTATGTTGTTTGGTGTTAAAAAACGAAATAATAGATGATATGTGTGTGTTGTTGTTGTGTTGTGTATACTGGCGCCTTGTTCACGTCGTTTGGGCCCAGGCACTTTATAGACATTATGCAGAAACACCGACCGACATTCTAACCCCCTTGTTAAATTAAAAACGCATAAGCCGCCACAGGTTTTTAAAATTTCGGGCTATATCGTTCTCTGTTCATCATTCTACCATTCTCCTACCTATATGCTATACAGAAATCAAGTTTTCTTCTTTGGACAACAACCGAACTCAATGTCCCTTTTCAACACATGTTATATTGCGGTTATTGCACATGGATTGAAGTGAGAAAACACCTATGGGTTATGTAACTTGGGATGATGTTAATGTATGTATGTATATGTGTGTGTGTGTGTTTGTGTATACCTGAGCCAGTGTTTGGAGTTCCTGGAACTGGGTAGGTCGGAGACGGTCAGCAGACTCTCTAAACTAAGTCTGTTTTCCAAACCAGAGGCCATTAGTAGATATTACAAATCTATATATTTCTGAAAAATAGAACAAAATATTGTGTAAATAAATTAGAATTATTATTTTTGTATGTATTGAATAGAAAAACCACAAATATTTAATAATAAACCAATTCGCCACATATTATTGTTATGGTAGTATATACAAAAGTTCTCAACAATGTTAATAATAGATGGCCAGTTTGACGCTTTTATTAGTTGTTTCTCTATATTTATATATGTTGAAGAGAATCAATTTTTGTGAAATAAACACCAAAATTACTCAACTACAACATTCTCTCTCCTTTACTTTTCTGTTTGAAATTAATGATATGATGCATTTAAAAAATTTTGCACATTATTCACCTGTTAATTTCCGGCCAACTAACAACGTAATTATTTCCATTCTATTTCATAATTTTTTGTTTTCAACTACGTTCGTTTTACAGCTCTCTTTAATAAAATCCAAGTGGGCGGTATGTTCTTATGCAAATACATGTTTTATATATTTTTTTTGTAACTATCGTCGAATATTAATTGAACTGATCTCTGTTTAGTAGAAGACCAACCCACTAATAACACACACACACATTTACAGACGCTTACACAGAAGTAAGGTGTTAAGTTTTTTGTTTTAAAAGATATGTTATCTTGGAAATTAGCAGGATGTAGAAACGAAACACAAAATTCACTTCTTGTATAAGTTGAAGTTGCCCAACGTTCGCATTCTTCTATCTCAAATTTTATGCAAATCCCCATCTGATATGCAAAGTGAAATGGCCGCTTTTAATGTCTTTTTATACAGGTCATCAGCATGCGGCATCTTTATCGTTTTCCCGGAATCAACAGCTAGTCGAAAAGTGTTGTCTACACTATATTATTTGTCTCTTGTTATAACTATGAAATAGAAAAACAACATTCGAATACCTGTTTGATTTCCTGCTAGCCGGATAGATTTTCTTCATTTTCCGGAAAATTCCGCTTGTTCGTGAAAGCTCACAGCTTTTCCCAACATTCACAACTTTCTAAATATTCTGGTCTCCTGTTATCGGTTTTCTGAAAATCGAGCTTTTACACCATTTTCCTGAATATCAAACCACATTTACAGGGACGTTTTTTTTATTATTTATCTATCAAATTGTTTGGAAATTATTCCTGTTAATTGGTGTTCTCGTTTAAAATAATCCATAGTAACGTGTACCGGAAGTGCATTAATTTAGGTTAATATCGCTTTTACCTGGAACAAAACAGGAAGTATTCTAGCAGGATCGTAGAAATAGCAGGATATGTGTAGATTTTTATTGATCTAATGTGCTGCACATGCCAGGACGAAACCGTGCCAGGATCAATATCAGAAAGTTCTTCGCCTACCATAAGCTGTGTGTCGTTGAGCTTTGTCGAGTTCATTCGAGGTCATTATGAACAGAAGGTCGAGACTAGGATACGACTTTTATAATACAACAAAATCGAATCGATATTCTATTTGATATGGGAATAGTTTTGTTGGGCCGATAAAAGTTTTATTGAATTTCGACCGGCGCATCCACCAATTCGACACGAATCTATTTGAACGATAAAAATTTGTTAAAAGTCGGGTAGGCAATTTAAAATCGAAAAAAAAGTGTGTCTACAAAAACTGATCGAAGAGAGATTGTTCGACGAATCTTTCAGTATCGAAATTAACATTTCGTTTGGCATTCTGACCACCAGAACGGCATGTACGTTTTGTCGATAATTAATCGTTGATGTCGCCAACAGTGGATTTCTTGAAAATTTTTTCCATCATTTCTCGAATCGACGCTATATTGGTGTGTAATCATTACTTGAAATGCATACAAATGCCACTCAACCAATAAAAACAATCCTAAATTTAACAATACAAAACTACCAATGGTGTGGATCAAATACACCGGTTTTCAACAACACGATATCCTTATTTAGGCATCGAACCACGCCTATACACTCAAAGGGACTTTAATGCTGTCTCAGTTAAGCTATACGGTTTTCCAATCAAAAATTTTGTATAAATCAGCCACACACATACAAGTACCATTATAATATAGTAATGGGAAACAATATCGAGAGAGAAACGGGCACAAATGAATAACAACAGTGATAGTTGTTGTTGTTCGTTGTCGTTTATTTTATATCAAGAATGTATTGTGTGGCAATTTGTAAAATTGTTGATTAAATTTTATGAATGCTGCTGTTGAAGTTGAACGAAATGTTGGTAGGCACCCTGTCAGGGTTAACTGACCGAATGTGGGAGAGGCCGAAGAAATAGGCGCCAGTGGTCGCGCACTGGCCGAGACACAAAGGATCCCGCAAGTGTGGAGTAAATAATTTGAAAGTGAGAGGTTATAAAATAGGGTGATCGGCCAGCTCCCTGCCGGCGATTGTAGTGATAAATGATGGGAGTGAGACAGAGAGGGTGCCTTGATGTTCGTTGTTGTTGTTGTTGTTGGTGTTTTCTTTTCTTTCTTTTTTTCATTGTATGTGTGGTTCTTGTTGTTGCTGTTGTTCTCGTTGTTTTCGTTTTTTTTTTCCTCTCTCAATTCTTTTTCGATTTTGTTATTGCTCTTTTCATCTCGTTTTGCATTCTTCCAAAATGCAGGCGGTTGCCCTACACGCAAGGTATGCAAGTTATCTTCTTTTTATTCTTCGCAACAACTCATGCCTTCTCTGTCTTTAGATTTCGTCTTTGTGATCAGAAAGCCCGGGCCGACGTTATAATTTCACTGTGCAATTAATTTTCTCATTTTTTGTTTGGTAATGTACTTTAACAACAGCATCCAATTTTAAACGATCTTAATTTCACATTTTTATAATTTTATTTAATATGTAACGAAAACCAAATAGCAATAACAAGAAAATTACAAATCTTCAATGCAACAATGTTGTTGCAAAATTGTTGCTTTTTTTCGTTATTGTCACAAGTCGATTACATTTGAGGAACGAACGAATGGAAAAACTAATCACTCGGACATATGAACTTCTCTTATACAAACTGACAATCCAATTACGGTCTTAAAAATTATAACGGAAGTGACCGTTCATTCGTTCATTCTACAAGTCAGACGAGCAAGAATGCTGCAACCCATCTGTGACGTGCTAACTAGAGCTTGATTTATATCAGATTTATATCCATACATTCGAAAATATTATTTAAAAGTTCATAAAACATATAAAGCTCTCGGTATATCAACAATTATCAATAATAAAAACTATTTACCCATTCAGTGTTTGCAAATTCTGCACTGTTTGTTTGTTTTATTCCTCTTTTATTATGTATTAATATTGTAGTTGTAAGATCTCATCTTGCAGGTGTTCTATCTTGCACGAATATTTACTTATTCTTTGCACTTCTTTCCACCAATTGTTTGATTTAGTTTATTAGTTTAATATCAAATAGAATCGGATTATATCAAAATACGAATAGTTGTCGTTGTTTTGTGGGTCGTTAATAAAAGTAGAATTTTTTCGTTTATTTCTACTCTCACTTTACTGACCAGCTTTACATCTGGAATCTATAACTTTCTTGGCATTTCTTCTAACGAGATTGTGGGCCTCTTTGAGGTGCACTGAAAGGGGTCATTAACCAAACATCGCACTCTTCAGCAATTTTTTTTTGAAACATTTAATACGACCCGTTTAATCACGATAATAATTTTCAAACTTTAATCGATTAAAAACACCCAAATTCCGATCAAGGCTGAGCCAAGATCTAGACTTAAAAACGCCGGATCATTAATAAGTAAATCCTGCAAATTGTATATTTTATTATTATCATTAAAGGGGTCATGTATGTGTTTATCTAGTTGTAAAAATGATTATTATATGTATTATTATATAGAAACGCGCACATTATATACAAGCATTTATATACATATATACACACAAAAGAGGGGTCTCTGTCTTCTGCAGGTGCGAGAGTGGAGAGCGCATTCCTGAGCGGTGTGCGATCACGACCGTCTGGTCAAGGTAGGCCTGGCCACATTCCACAGGCGACTTGACCCTTTTACTTCACAAGATCCGCTCGAGCTCCTGCTGGCTACTTCCAGCTAGTGGCATTTTACTTCTTTGCTTTGCCAAGTGTACAAAACAGCTCCAGTTTTGTACATGATGATGATGATGATGATGATGAAAACGATTCGTCTATCTGTAAATAAATGATTGTATTTTTGCAACAAACAAAAGAATTTTACAAAATGCAATTATAAATGTACGATGGTAATTTTATTGTTAGAGTACTGTTAGGACACAAAATCACAATATAAAATAAATTTTTGTTTATTTTCTGAGAAATATCGCTGAGAGAAATTCACACAGTTATTATTGTTGTTATTATTATTATTATTATTATAGATACATGTGAATTTATTTAAACTTCATTCGGTGTAACTCAGAATTTTGCGTGAGCAAATCGATCCAAATTGCCTCTTATTTATCGAAATAAATCCATCTTCCAATTCGTTGTTTTCTTACAAATTTAGAAAGCTGTTGTATACATTGTTGGAACGAAAAATTGATTAATTATCAAACAAATATTTGTTATGTTGAAATAACACTGAATGGGTTTTAATGTTATATGAATGGGAATTATGAATACATACAGTTTAGTAAACAGAACTCACACGTGGATGGTATTAAGAAACATGAAGTCTATGCAGTGCATGCATATAAAGCATTCTAGACTTATTGGCATGTCATTTATTGTCAATTAATTTTCAAGCTTTCTTATCCCGACATGCTTTATGATGCGCTCTATCAAACTACAACTATTTCTAATAAATATATTCAATTTTAACCGTACAAGAAATATATACTACTAGAGAGAGAGGAATTCCTACTAAACGATGAATGAAAATTGGATAGTTGATGGTATTATAATAGATATGTTGTGGAAATCCAATAATTTGCTCCTGGCTATAATATAAATAAAGTAAAAATTGCATTTTATTTAATAAATGTAAAGAATTTTGTTTTAAACTACACACTACACGATAATTTTCTTCAGTCAATTACTTAGGAATGTTGCCATTTACCACCTGAAATGTAAATTGTGCATTGATCAAGTACGTTTATATTCACATTTTTTGTCTTGCTTGAAAACAATCTCTTGTATATGAAACCAAACAAATTTCGGTTCTTCTAACAACAAAAGAACTGTACCAAATTACTTATCGACAATAAGTCCAACCGTTCAATTCAATACAATATCGTTTATAAATATAAAATAACAATAATATAGCCAGACAATTTGAAAGCGAACGAAACTATTTCATTAGGAAAAAGTTGTTGCAGCTTGCCGGCAACTGCATTCCAATCAACATCGCCGTTGTTATTGTTGTTTGTTGTTCAATACGAATGGGAAACGAACGACTAGAAACACCAATATAGCCCACAATGTTATTTTCTAACAGGTCAACGAAAATCTAGTCGTCGGGGGGGAGAAAAACGACTAAAACGACCCCAAGGATGCTATTTGATCAACTAATAATCGGGTGTACTGTTGGTCATTGACAGAACAGCACACGGCAACTGTAATTAGCACCCCGAACGTGCAGCCCGCTCTTTAAACTTTTAAATGACCACACGCGCACGTGCTTCTTTTTTTTTCTCTTCATTTCGTTGCCTCTTGTTCGTTTTCTTCTACTTTGCTTTATCAAACTCTTATTCACGCTCTCATCTCCTAGGTGCTATGTCTTTACAGATAATGTTGAAGGAGTCTCTCTCGTATGCAGTTGAAAACCACTCACTGACACACACACACATACGCCCATAAGGTACACATATACAAACACACATAATTTTTTTAGCTTCTCTTTCAATTTACCGTTTTCGTTCTCTCATTCAAGAAAATCTCCAGTTTGGTGTATTAATCTATAAAACTGTTTGAATCGACCGAAACTAAAAGTTGAATGTATCTTGAAGCGATAAATTCTTTTAAGTTCCTGTTGTATGAGATTTTTGTATGAAATCCTTTTGAAAACTGGCACAATGTCCGCCAAACAAACTATTAAGTCGTAAACAAAGTAACAATAGATAATGGTTTATGTGACATAGAAATTGTGAAAGATACGTCCCAGTTTCCTCTTCTAAACTACTGAAAGCAGCATAACCTTGCCCGAATTCAACAACTATCTAAATAATTCAACTTATGTCGATCATTATCTAAGAATACCAGAGCCTTTTTGAGCTTGATAACGTGTCTAGATCGATTGATGTTCATGGGGTTGATTGTTATATCGTTGATGATATTTGTATTTTGGACGATGATGACGGTGGCGGCGGCGGTAACGAGGTCGTCGACCGGCACATGTCATTCTAACTGTCCGCGAATCTACACCGTCGCTTCTTGGAATCGAACCCCACACCTCGCACCGGCACATTCCATGCATTCATGTTGCTGCCGCGTCATTGGGTCACACAAATAATGAAACTTGCACAAATTACGTGCATACATTCCCATCGGCTTTACAAGAACGGCAAACGGCAACAGCACATAACACGCGCAGACGAAGACGAAGACGAAGAAATAATCGGCGACAATTGGTAAGAATTCAACTGACCACCAACTTGGCAAGCATCTGGGACTTCCGCAATTTTGTAGAATTTTAAATACATTCAATGTACAGTTGTGATAATCTCATGGAAATAACGTTCGGAAAAAATCAAAGATTTGAAATTACTATCATCGAATAATTTATCGATAAAGAAAAATGTTTGTGGTTATGCCTTGTTTGTGATGAAAAATGCAACGTTCAATAAAGCATCGAGATGACTCTCCACCTGTTAGATTTAACTAAATATTCCATTACTTTAATGGAGAAATGCGTGTATGATTGGTTTGTTTTATTTGAAAAAAAAAACGGCTATTTTAATAGAGTCAACCGTGGGAATGTCAACGTTTAGTTTATTCGAGATTTTTTTTATTAAAATTACCATCAAAAATTTCTTCTACTACAAAAAGCTACTACGTTGATTGTTATTTGGAATTCATGTATAGCAGTAGATGAAGAAAGACAGAAATAATTTATGTTAATTCCATTTTCTAATTCTTCCTCAATTTAGTGTGTCATTTCGTTTATATTTCGAAATTTTTCCATCAAAATGTCGCTGTTGTTCGTTTGTTGTTTGTTGTTATAAGAGACGAACAATGCCTTTATGCAAATAATACACCACTACATCCTGTTGCATATTTTCACACACTATTCTTGGACTAGACATATTCATATTACTCGACATGGCGACGACGCGTGTCGACTCATATCTCTATATGACAATTTGTACAGAACGTTCTAAGAAAAACACTGTAAATTGGGACCTGTTGGATTGCGAAACAATCCAACATATTAACATATAGATATATGTTGTACAACAATAATATCGTGAATTCCATGATAAACTTGTCGAAAATTAAAAATAACTTTTTTCAGGATATCTAACAACAAATCCAAGTTGTCTACAACAATATTGTGGCCACAATTTAAAGGATGTTAGTGGTTAATATTCACTTCCTGGGGAAGTGTTCTTCCTCATTGACACAGGGTCGGACCCCACGCAGATATTCGCTACCTACGATCAAATTTGCTCAAATCCTGTACGAAACTTCTTAGACAAGCCTAATAGAACTTGAATAATCGACAATTTCCGACGAAAATCGCAAGTTTCCCAATTATTTTATAATTAAAAAAAAATGTAATTTTGGTGGATGCGCCGCGGTCTTTTCTATTGTAGGTAGCGCATCCTAAAACCAATTTTAATATTTAATAACCGTAACGATGATGATTAATTTGGAATAATTTGAAATTAAAAAGGTAACTCCTTAGCAACAACCTGTCGTAATTCTTAATATTTATTACAGGAATCTAGCCATTGGTATCGGAATTCAAAATTTCCCTGAAGGTTTGGCTGTAAGTCTGCCACTACATGCGGCCGGTTTCAGTACATGGAAGAGCCTATGGTGAGCCACACAATTCTTATTTATATTTTCTATAATAATATTTCAATGTTATCACAGTTTTGATAAGTTAGCACAGGCATATGCGACCCGAAATGCAGGTCAATGCTCCTCAACTTTTGATGTTATAATTTCCCATAAAACAACAAAAAAATCGTTGAAAGTTATCGTTTTGATTAACCCCGTACCGCACATTTTGTGTGTGTGTGTATGTTGTTAATTATTTGGAATAATTTAAATAATTTTACAAGTTTCCCATTCAACAACACACACAGACATTGTTAATCACCTACCAAACAACACTACTGATACGTCATATGTCCGCTTTAAGAATAATTTGTTATCAACTTCCGTTACTTTCTTTCTTTTCCTCTCTTTGTGTTGTTTTTGTTTTTCATATATATGAGTATATATATATGAGTGTGTGTGTGTGTGTGTGTCGCTGTTGAAGGTTTTTATCATGCAAGAAACTTTTCATTCATAAAAGTTATTTCATTCATGAGTTTGAACTCTTGGGAAACTTGTGTACAGCTGTTGTTGATCGAAATAAAATAGAACTCGGTGACACATTGCTGAACGATGATACGATGATGATGATAAATAATTTTAAAAATAATCGAAATAAAATTCAGAAGAATACCAAAAAAAAAACACTAAACTGGAAGTTATAATGAACGAACTTTTTTCTATATCACTATCTTCATTTCGTTCTCATTTCTTATCAGACATTAAGGTCAAGTTAAAATCATAAATTTCAAACGTCTTGTATTTAATAAGATTGTTGGAAATTGGGGCGACATTTGGTGATTTTTTTTTTTTTGTTGATTCGTTTAGTCTCTCTCTATTATAGAATGAAATAACAATAAAATTAATTATTTTTTTCCAAACGCAATCTTTTTAATATATTTCTGAATAGAATGTTTATGTAAATCTAGGACAACTTTGATCGTTACCGCATAATTTACAAGTAAAATGTTTTCTAAAAAAAAACAAGTTTTTTCGTAAATTATTGTTAATTAATCAAATACGATTTTCTAATAGATTCTTCAATCATCACCATATCTCACGAATTGTGTGCCAAATCCTTTTCAATCACCAAAAAAAAACCAACAACACAGTTTTCCGTGTTGTTGGTTGTTTATTATTGGAAATATCGGTTTTCGAACAAAGCCTCAGAGACAATTGTTTACAATTTAACCACAAATACCAACGAAAATCGATAAAATATCACACTTGATGTATACGACTATTTATATTGTTTATTGTAGATAAATTATAAAATTAAATAGTTTCGACTGGAACGGCTTGTATATATATAAAGTTGATGAGCTAAAGCAACAAGCTATTCACATACACATGGATACACACATACACATACAAAGAAACAGGGGGCCAGGGGCCTCTAATGAACTGAGAAACGACCTTGCAGGGTCGCGAATACCATGCCATGTTGCAAGACGTTCACAGCAGTGTACCTATCTTTTATAATGATTGATATTTCATAATTTTGATACGAGAGAAAAAAAACTGTTTTCAATATAATTAAGTAATTAAAATGGATTGGATAATAGGAAATTGATTACTTTAAATCGATAATGATTTTATTTTGTTTTGTATAAAAAAATTTAGTTCCACAATAATAGAATGAAGCAACTTGCATCAATGATCATTTATAGGGAGTGTTTATCATATGGAGGTCAAACTTCAATTGGTGAGCAAACCATCTGGTATGCAACAACAAGGACATTTAATAAGAAACTATTTCATTCCAATCGAACATTGATTCTTCTAATTATAATTTTTATTTTTTTTGATTTATTAATCATCTCCAGTGGTTTGGTGTTTTTCTGTTTAAACGTGAACGGAATTCCCTCAAATTGTGAGGTGCATCACATTTAGCTCGTTTCTCTTTATAGGTATGGTCAATTGAGCGGCATGGTCGAGCCTGTGTTTGGTGTTCTAGGAGCTGTTGCTGTTGCACTAGCCCAACCGGCACTGCCTTATGCATTAGCTTTTGCAGCTGGTGCAATGATTTATGTTGTTATTGATGATATTATACCTGAAGCGAACACAAAGTGAGTATTCTAATATTTCTGGAATTTGGGCAGAAATCTTGCCACTTGAATCGATAAGCGTTCCATAAGAGCGCTTCCCGAAATGAGAAATTTTTACTTCTTGTTGTTGAGTATTGACTTATAATCGTTTAATGATAGTCCCAACAAAGTCTCCTATACCATAAATCCTACAGGATGTAACTAGATAATTTACAAATCTCATCCAATGCGCATAATCTGTGCTAAAGCATGTAGTTGGGTCGAGGGAAAAGTAATGGGTAAGTAAAACAAAAATTACGCATTTCAAAATTCTGAAAAAATGTGAACGCATATTCCATTGTATTAAAATGGCTTCGTGGTAGAGTCTTCCTTGTTTTTCGCATAACTAATTTTGATGTGTGTCGGCTGAAAACAACGGCAGAGTTGATAGAAGTTCCAAAGACTGTAGCGAAAATTGTCATGAAATCTCGAGAAATATTGGAAAGAAAGAAGCGAGAGAAGAAAACAGTCATTAATTCTTTCAAATGATTCGGAAAAAAAGAAATTAAGAATATAATTTACAGCTCGTATGAAGACAAAATCGTACCCGCTGTACAAGGAATACAATTAAAAATGTTGGAGCGAAAATACTCTTTTCATATGCTCCAAGTACATTAAAACTTCTATTGAAGTCTGTCGGTTTTCATTAGAGACCCATTAAAAAGAGACTTAGTATAATCGAGACCGAACGCTTTTTCATCTTAAGAACCGAGTTTATTCAAAAAATACGCCATTTTCGCAATCAAAATCGGCATATATATTATTTAGATGAAACTTGTATTGATTCCCACGACACAGTCAACAAAAGGTGGATTGACAATTACTCTTAAAAATGCCTCGTGGAAGAGGTAAACGAGTTGCAATACTCCATGGTGGAAATGTCGATGGTTGGGTGCCAAACGACTCAATAATATCGTGTAAAAATATCACTAATTGTTCGGCATCAAGATATAGACTCAGTGCTCTTTGAAAAGTGGTTTAAACAAAATCTAAAACTTTTTTGAAAAAGTGTTTTACGCACAAAGATTTTCGATAACTCGAATCATGATGTGGCTTTATGAAAAGCTCGAGTTATCAAGACGTCGCATTATCGAATTGTTGAAACAAGAAACAATTAATTGATGGAGAATTTAACTTAAGTGAAATATACAAAAAATGCAAAAAAAGAGAATAATACAAAAATGGATCAATTATGGTCTAAAATATTCTGTTATTTTCGATTGTAGCATTTTTTCTTTCTAACGTTGCTCTTTAAAAAGCCCTCTGTTTAATATCACGAAAGCAACGAGGCGAATTACTTTTACCAAGCAAAAGTATTTTCAGCTTTTCTGATCCATCCTTTGTTGTTCTCCTTTGCTGTGTTTACCTACATGGCGTTTTTCTTTTTTAAATGTTGAAGTATTTTTTGGAAGGCATCTTTCTGTCTCATTCGCATTGAATTTATCTCGGTCTTCATAATTTTCTAATAAAGTAGGTAAAATATCACGTTTCCTTTTATCACAGTCTTCTTTTAACAAATACCATTGTTAAATCAAAACAATCAAGCCAAATTAAAAAATAATTCTCTATAAAATAGCATTTATTTCGTATACTGTTTCCCAATTATCCAGTGGTTGCTTTGAAATTGGATTCCCCTAACTGCTGACAAAATTCTAAAACTTTTGCTTTGACACAGGCAAGTTTTGTTTCTTGACGTTTTTAAACCAATCAAAAACTGCTTTATGCAAATTTTCATATACTGATTTCAGTGGTTTCCTTAGACGTTTACTGTTTCCACAAGTAACATCACCTTCGACTGCTTCAGTAGTCCGCTCTTTATTTTTCAAAATTGTAGTCTACGCGTTTGGTGGAATATTGAATCTTATAACTGCGTCCTTTTTTCTTGGACCATTTTCCACTTTATGCCTTTGTACTTATTTTATAGTGTTCAACTTTTCAAAAACGATCACACTGCTTATCACAGTTGCTAATTATAATCGCAGTGGAACAGAATTCTGTTGAAACCTTCATCTTATAAGATCTATGTGCCAGCTTTTTAATTCGAGATATCGAGAATTTCGACTTATCAAGCAAAAATTCCATAAGATTTACATGCTTGCCGCTATTTCCAAATGATTTTGTTCGACTTGTAGAAAATTCCAGTTAACGAATTAACGAAGTTCGACTGTATTTGCTTTATTATGCTTACAATTAGACTTGACCAATGAAATATTATTCAAAGTAAGGGTGAATTAACCATTCCTTTTCCCTCGACCCAACCACCTGTTTTAGAAAAGATCTTTATGCACATTTGGTGAAAGTTGTAAATTATCTAGTTGCATACGAGTCCCTTTGTTGGGATTATCATAAAACGTTTGACTTATAAGTCAATACGCAACAACAAGAAATAAAAATGGCTTATTTCGAGAAGGGCGCTAGACGATATTTTCTATTACAGAATGATACAAACGGGGTAAAATTCTTTTCTTGTATTACACGTTTAATCGAATTAACGGTATTGATAGTCTTGCTCCAATTCTACTATTGTTGTAAAGTAATAGGAAAAATGTCGTCAGAAGGCGATAAAGTGGATTTTCGATCGACTCTCTCTTATTTCTTATAACAATGCGCATAAGTAGCCGTTGCATCTAGCGCCGGTCCTAAATCAAAAAAAGGGCATTTGAACAAAGACTCGTGCCTACTGTAAATTTGTTCTGGCCAAAGTAGTAATAACGATATCATCACGAAAATCTAACACGAGGCGCTAGCATGAAACTTGAGCTCGACTCACCCAAATAGGCCCCGTTTTTTTTTTTAAATACTGTAAGATACATTCAGGTAAATCGTACGATTTACTTCAAAATTAATTTTTGTTTAATAGGTTTTTTGTAACGTTGAATTTCTTCCATTACACTTACGACTGCAACAATTTCAAGATAAAAGCAAAGTTTAAACATTTTCTACGTGGTAATCAATTTGCCTACTCATTGTCAGTCGTAATTATTGTATCTATCAACAACATGTCCCTGGTAAAATTTCCTTGTCGCCAGGCCACAATTACTATTTATCGTAATTTATTGTATTTGAAATCAAATTACTTACAGCAATAGTAATTTATGCAGAATAATATGGACGTCTAAATCTAAAGTAAATAACGTGCAGTTATGGCATAGATTAATCAATATCTGCATTTTTACACCTCATTCTCCTACCATCACAATTCTAGTTAATTAACTGCTTATTTGGAAAGCTTTTGACGCTTGTTTTTACCTGTAGAGTTAGGAGTTTTATCGAAAATCCAGTCGCTAATTATCATAATTTCAATTTGTTAATAAAAGTTGAATTTATTTTTATTACCAATTTTATTTAATTATAAATTTCATCGTTTAGTATAAAGTTATGGAGACGATTCTTTTAATATATCATCAACGTTCAGTAAATGATAATAAACAAAAGTAATAAAATGATTCACTATTCCAATAATGTTTTTCAACAAAAACAAATTTATTCGTTTATTATTTTTACCTTATTATTATTATTATTTATTAAATTCCCAACATTTACATATCGACCGATTAATAGCCAAATGGAATTTTAATCTATTAATTAATTATGATATTTTTCCTCCAGTATTATTATTGTAAATAATTTATTTCAAAAAAAAAAAATTGGAAGGAATTGATGTTTTTCCAACAAACACCCAACAATCTATAAATGACAAATTTAGAAATTCTTTAAAAATTAATGAATGATTCATCCCATATTACAATCACGTTTTTACTTATTTGAATCATACCTTCTTTGAATTTACGATAATTTTTCAAATATTCCACATGTTCAAATTTTTAACAAATCTTTGCCAATTAGAATGAGAATATTTCTACGAAATACGCCGTAATTTTGCATATTTAATTGTAACGATTTTATTCAGACTTTAAGATCATAAATTTTTATTATCAAACATTATTTTTTTATATAAATATAATTTATCTCTTATATACATTCTTAGAATTTCTATTAACTATTTTCTAAATGTTTACTGTCACTCTGAATCTATCTCGGTATCGAGATATTTGAAATTTTTCCACACGTTCGGTCGTTGTTTTTTTTTTTAGTTTGTTTCTTCTCTTCTCGATGTGTTTTCTGTTCGGTTGGATTTTGCTCATTACATTAAGAAATTCCTGATGAGTAGTTGAAAATGACTTGTTTTGGATGATTGAGGATTGTTGTCTTATGGTGTTTGGGTGGGCCCCTGTGTTGTGTGTTTGTTGTTGTTAGGTTTTTTTTCTCCCTCCTAGTATTTGATCTTTGTTAATTTAACACAGAGAAGAAAAACGAGATTGAATTTTTGACTATTATCAAGCTTAGTCAAGATCAAATTTCCGGTTTAACTTATTTTTGTATGATGATGATAGTGTAACAGGGAAATGAACGGTGTTTTGTTAGATCAGTTGGAGAATTTGTGTCTATTATCGGATTCGTCAATAAATTTAATAGGAAATTAAAAATCCATTCAGAATTTGCTTAGAACTACAAGTGCGATAATAAACGATGCCCAAGTTGCTGGTGCAGTTTTTAGATAATATTTTTCTACACTGTAAAAAATCGGGAGCGAATTGCGGAGTGAATCCCTGTTCGGAGTGACTTTCACTCTGAAAACGATTTTATTCTAATTCCGAAAATCGTGGTGCATTCCGAAATGGGAGTGAAATTATTCTGCTAAAAAATCACTCCGAGCATTTTTTATTTTCACTCCGAACTCCGAGTGAAGGGTGTGAAAATTCACTCCGGATTCCCTCCCGATTTTTTACAGTGTATAATATTTTCCAGACTGCATTAATCAAATTCTCTAATTAATTGAAAATTCCAAATTTAACGATTTTTTAATTAGAAGTAAATATACTACGTTTTTGCAGCATTTTTGACGATTATTAGGATCCTAACAGCTCTGAAGTTAATGGAACATAAGCTAATAATCATAGTTAAAGAATATTGAGTCAAATCAACGACCCTTATTTTTATCACAAATTTTTCCCATAAGGACTTTGAAATATTTAGCAAGTCTTGATTCAAATCTCAAACTCGCCTCAAAATTTAACGACGTACAGAGACTTCTATAAAACGTCTTAATAATAATAATAATAATATTCTATCTTTTGAAAATTCTGAAAATGTTTTTATTCGCTCTATTCGTGAGTTCAAATTGCATTTAAGCCAACAAAATTTAAATGAAATTGTCGGTAGTGTTAATGGTATTTTTAATAAATAAACTAGAGCTTAATGTGCAATTTCAGAACCACTTTAATTCACCTTTGTTGAAATCTTTAAAGATTTAGTTTCAATCAGGATGCATTAAAATTTTGTTTTTGATCTGTTGCCAAGCCGACGATTTTAAAATGAAAAATAAATCGTCCACCCTTAAAAATCACATTTAAACACACCATCCAGTTGCCATTATGCAGAAATAAATCATTAACTCGTATTACTAGATTATCTAGAAAAAATGACAATCTAATATGTACTTTTGAGGATCGAAAATCAGAAAAACGAAAAATCTCACGTGTTACCACCTGTTTTACAAAACTATTCATGAAAAGGCACTACCAATTATGCAGGGCATCAAGCAGTAATTCGATCACATTGAAGGATCCATCCGTGAGGCGCTTTTTAATTCTAATTCAGCATGTGCAAAAGAGTGATGCAGAATTAAAATAGCAAACTCCCGAATTTCGCTGAAATGAAATGAAACGACCGAAAATTTAAAGTCAATCTCTATAAAAGAATACTCTCAGCTTCTGATTCATTTTGTTTCAAGGCACCAAAATCCTGAACGATTGTTCCTAATTAAAATTAAAATCAAATTTTTCACTACAAGTGCTCGAAATATCGAATAGCTGCTGAAAGCTCCTAGAATTTTCTCGTAACTGAAAGCATTAAAATTGCAGAGAATATACATTTATCAAGTCTTCTTGCAAATATGTAAATGGAAATATTCAACATTTTAATCGATAGTTTGAACAGACAATTACACGTGTTTTATTAAGTAAGTTTTATTGTAACAACTTGCGTGGCGATTACATATTATCAACTAAAAATAGGTACATAATAATTTGAACGTATCCATATTTTCAATTA
Organism: Epicauta chinensis; assembly: GCA_021725515.1. Taxonomy (NCBI): domain Eukaryota; kingdom Metazoa; phylum Arthropoda; class Insecta; order Coleoptera; family Meloidae; genus Epicauta; species Epicauta chinensis. The sequence goes on along the minus strand of JAEDXX010000348.1, from coordinate 24,210 downwards.
GCCAGTTTGATGTAAGAGCTAATAATCAAGAAATTACATTAATTTAATCAAAGCAGCAATAATTTTCGATTTTTTTCTATTGTTTTTTATGTTATATATTACAGTGGTAATGGTAAATTGGCATCTTGGGGCGCCATCCTTGGATTCATAGTTATGATGACCTTAGACGTCGGTCTAGGATAGTTGTTGAACAATATTCTTTCTATTAGATAAATTTTTAATTTTCATCAATTTAAATGGAATTTTAACACACAAAAAAAAACTAATATAATTATAGATAGATAAATTATTTTTTAAACAAACAAAAAGATGAGTTATTGGTGTGAAACAATAAACTACTTAATATGTAATTGTTCTTTATTTAAGTATTTATATGATGTAGTTGATTTTATATAGTATAAACTTTGTACTTATTAAGCAGAACAAAAAATTAATCCAGTTGGAGTCAAGCCAATTCCCTAGCAACTACTGCTGTGATAGTAATAACGTAAGATTTAATTGTCGAACAACAAACAGAAATAAAGCAATTCTGAATAAAACAACAACTGTCTATTTTTATAAACAATTAACCTTTCCACTGATTGTGAGATAAGTTGAATTTTCAGATTGATGACAGAAAAAAATAATGGGTGAGTTTTCGGAAATATTGAAAATACAAAACACTATATCTTTGCATACGACAAAAGCTTATAACATGTAACCTGCAAATTCCATCACGTTCACATCATCACGTCTATAAACTATCGAGATAAAACACCTTCACTCTATTATAAGATCTGTAGTTATATTTCAAATTATACAAAATAGAAAATTATACGTGTTTTCTTTGTCGATTGTTGAAAATCAAATTTTCGGTATTAATTTTTTGTTTTGTTTTGCGTATATTATCAATTACGAATTTTTACTGAAGAATTATGTAAAGTAGACACGTGCTATTTGGTTGAAAGGGTGAGGCCAGAATTGGCGTTTTCTTTTGCTCTCTCTCCGGTTGTTGATGAAAATGTCAGAGACCCGGTGTGTATTATGTGTGCTGTATTTTTTTTTACCTATTTAGTAAACAATACGAGTATCTTTAGTCTATATGGGATTTCCAGGATTAAACGTGCTTCCTTTTTATATACTATACGTTGACAATTTTTATAAATAAGTCACAAAAAATAATTATTACTAATTTATTTGGAATACATTAACATAATTCTAAATTGAACTGTCTGAACAGAGATTGCGAGCTGCACAAACACAGGTAAGATTAGGATTACACCCCGCTCCACAATCTAATAAATAGTAAAAGCAAGATATACAGCAACGGCAGTCGATCTAAGCGTATTGGCCAATTGATAAGAGCGAAGAGCATTTGCACGTGCCAATAAAAAACTTGAAATTCTTCTATTGTTACACCACACTTTTCAGTGCAGAGCTAATCTTCAATCATTGCAAAGATGCAATCTTCAGCTAGATTTTACCTACAGCACAGGATTCTGGCTATTATTAATTGATAGAAAAGTCTTGGAGAGAGGCGCTGAAGGAATATTTGCTTGCTAGAAATTTTTGAGCTGGCGCTATTCCGGGATTTGTTTTTGTGTAACAGGAAACATTTGGGTCGGGTTGATCTTTTTGCAACAATGCCTCTATTTTTTTCCGTTGCAATCATTGGTGAAAATTAGAGCGTTTCCTGTTCTAAATCTCATTTTTTTAGAGAGACAAACGTGCAATGAAGAGGTAAGTAAAATTTCGCTCTATTCATTTGTGCAAAGATCTAATTGAATATGCAAGCAGTTAGCCCCCCAGTTCTTATTAAAACAATTAAATTCTCTTTAATAAAACAAATTAACTCTTTAATCTATTGATAATAATTCAAAGCATGTATTTACCGCTTGTCCGAAATTTAGAATAACAAATAAAGATCCTTGACAATCAAAATTCATTATAACTTTGTGTCTGAGTTTAGGGTATACATATTTATTATGTAAACACACATCTTTACTGCAAAGCATAGTAAACTAATTTCGATTTGACACTATAAACAGGGCCGGCCCGAGACCCAGCATTTGCATGGGGCGCAATAATTTTAGGGGCGGCACTTTTTTGTGCTTCCTATACCGAACTTTATGTGTAACATTTTGTTAAGAGTACTCTATTATTTTATTATTATTAAAAAAGCAAACAATAGAACAGTCTTAACTCTAATGATATTGCTCAATATAAGATTGGACCTGCCTTGATTGAGTTAAAAAATGTTATTTCTAGAGGGAGGAGTCGTTTGTTGGTTGAAGGTTGGAAGAACCGAACAAAGGACACTTACTTAACACCCTTTTTAGATTTGTTCGTTCTTGTTTTGTTGTGTTCCAATCAATAATTAGCTGTGTCTAGTGCTAGTTTTAGTGTAAGTGCCAATGCCTTCACATCCCATGCAGAACGGCTCCAGAATTCCATTGGAGATGCTAAATTTTCAAATAATTATGTTTTTTTTTAGTAATATTAATAGGTTTTCTATTTTTATTATTGTTTTTCAGTTATCAAGTTTCTTTTGTGCCGCATATGAAGACATCAATTTTTTAATTGTTTTATTATAATACGAAATCTTTTATGGCACTTTTCGATACCACGACAGCAGACGTTTTTTGATTACAACTTTCTAAACTTCGACAAAGAATTATCGCAATTATTTTGGAACTTTGATTTTTGAAAAGCAGTTCACTCAACCGTACGGAGAGGGGCGCCGAAAATAAGCTCCAGGAAAGCTTCGGCTCTGACTACAAACAATTTAATAATAATTGTTCGCCGATGCAAGTTTTTTCCTTGCACATCTCCAACGTTCTTTATCAAATCGATTTATTAAAAGTTCAAGAACGATTAATAGAATTTAAAGCTGTTATGCCAAAAAAGCGATCTGTTCTAACGACAAGTCAGATTGTAGTCTAACTTCGCCTCGTTAATGCACAAGGAACTGATAACAATAACTGTTTCTTAGATAAATCTTATTAATTAATTGAAAGCCATTATCACACACTACAAAGCTGATGCAGTGTTGTTTGTTTGGAAATAATAATGATTCTCTGGGAAGAATTGCGGAAATATTATTTGTATGAGTAATAATATTATTAATAATTTATCAATTGAAAACTTTAGTCGCATCATGTGATGGATTAATTAAATAGTTGTTTAATCTTATTTAAATTACAGAAACAAAAATTGGTCGTTTAATTTAATAAACATTATATTTTTTTCCTCTCATTTATGAAAAATATGAAATTATCAATAATTTTGTTTAATTTATAAATTCATATGAAAAATATGCAATAATCTAAAAATAACTTTGTATTGCGTAAGTTTTATAGAATGCGTTCCATTCACAACAACAATCAATGTCATCTACTTTATTTATTTATTTATAATAAAATGAAATAAATAAATAACTATGAATGGATAGGTAGAGAATAACAGGGAAATCACCCATTTACTCGCCGACATTCTAAATTGTTTAATCATTATAGTTTCTAATAAATATTGATTATAAATGTTATACTTATTTTTAAATACACAACATTTGTACATAGATAGATAGATAGATAGATAAATTAGTATAAATAGAAAATTGCTATTGTATTCGGCATGAATGAACACAACGACATTGGCACCCGGAAATTCCACGGAAGTACGTCACACCGGAACCGGAACCCCGCACCCGATTACAACATATTTTAATATATCTATATATAAACTATAATAAATTGGACGATATTGCGAATTGATTGTAGCGTTGTTTTTTTTTTCGAGGGGCAGGGAATTTCATTGATAAAAAAGTTTATCGTTTTCGTTGGGGAATTTTCACCAAATTCAACTGATTAATAATCCACTTTACAAAGTTTCGCGCACTGAGAGCCAAGTATTATAGTTTGATTACGTTTATGTTTCCCCCCATAATGACCAAATCAAATTTACATTAATCCACCGTAATAATGAGTTTTCTGTAAAGAGAAAATACTCTTCCATAAATTTTATACGATTAACAAATACTATTAATTTTATCATTGAAATTTGTCACACTTGTGTAATTTAAAAGTTTCTATCTGTTAATTGAACCCTTCTGCTGTTACGAAACTCAAACATTGACTCGCTAACCTAATATGTTTGCAATAAATCAAGAGAATTGTGCAAGTTGGACGTGTACAGTTCATCTGTTTTGACTTGACTTTATTGGAAATCGGGGACAGGAGTGCACAGTTTCTATATTTTGTCCTATGATTTTTAAAGTGAACGTTAAATGCAGTCGGGATAAAAATAGGATTCTTTAATGTCGGAAATATTAAACAATCTCCTTGGAGGATAAGATACACCATTCTGAGCCCGGAATTGTGTCCCTTAAGCGACTTCGCGACCACTTACTTTGCTACAATTAATTGTTTCTTTAGGAAACTTAACGTCGATATGCAGTCAATTTAGTTATCGTGTTATTGCACTTAACCTGTGCTTTAAAGCTGAAAGTGGCTCAGTATTTAGAATAGATCAAAACAAAAGCTACCTAATCATCTGCTGATTATAGAATAAGCTCTCAATGCACTTACATAAATCCGGCTTAGGATTTTTATTGATCAATAGAATTCAGGAGAATTCGGCGAGCACAAAATTTTATAAATAAGCCTTTATTATAGTTCTTCTCGAGTTACATTGGGAGAAGTCCTTCTTCATATAACCCTCCACAAGCCGCGACTTTAAACGTCTGAGTCGCATGAGTAATAAAAGCGTAATTTGAACATACTACAATGTTCGATTTTAAAGCAGGAATTTGACGGGCGGCGATCCACTGTTGGGGTGTGCACCGTTGACTTTTAGTTTTTTTTTTTACAACCCGAGTCGAAATTTAAGTTCTACCGAGATCATTACAGGTGCTGTTTAGATTTGAATTATGCACTTTTATGTTCTTGGGTGCTATTTAGGACCTTACAACTCTATTATGTACTGCACGTATCTATAACAAGAACCTAAATAAGTACTAGTGCTGAAAATGGAAAAAAGCAGAGCTTACTAGATTCTAAACAGTACATAATTTCTTTTATTATTTATAATCTAAGTAAGTAATTTTCGACTCGGGAAAAGACTGGACATTTTAAGACGCAAATCCTTCTTTTCCTTTTGAATGATAATGGGCTCTAAACTAAACCCAAATGAAATTTTTTCTTGGATATGGGGAAAGAAATAATACATGCTTTTAGATATAATTTTACAATGTTTATTTAAATTTTCAAGTTGAACGACTAAAACTAAAACCTTTTCGTATCAACATAATGTCTTTGTTTTTCAAAAAATCTACTTTATAGGAATTTTTTTTTTCGACGTTCTCATAGTTCGAATTGTTCACACACAACTGTGTCGATTCTTGATCCTTTTAATCCCTTTATTTTACGATTTTACGATGCCCTTAAACATTAAAATTTGTTCAAAAACATAAATTTTGAGTGATTTATTTTTGTATTAGGTAATTAATAGTAAACCAACAATTTTTTACAAAACTTATTTAATATTCGTAAAGCGTAAAAATTCTTTAACAATCCCAATTTAAATCAATCTTTTCGTTTTTCTTCTTTGTTTGATGCTTGATGTCGATATGAACTTATTTTTCCAAGATTCACATCGATTTTCTGAAAAAGCAATGACTTCTTTCCACCAGGTTTTTTGGAAAATAAATGCGAATTGTGCAAAAGCAAATCCAGACCGACATTAAGCACATTAACGACTACAAGTGACTTAAATTCCAGGCAATTCTGTTAATAAGTAAAAGATGCGTTACGGGAATAAGTTTTCCAAAACATTTTCATTTGACATTATAGCTCATTACTACTGGAAACGAATGCAAAAAGATTTTCTTCTTAAGACGTCCATTCGTTTGGGAAATACTAAATTGGATTTCCTAAAGGCGCTACCTCACTGCCTCGTCGTTTCCATCGCTACCTAAATACCAAAACAAAACAATGTAGGGCAGTAAAGCACCCCCGTTCTAAAACACACTTTTGTTTTCGTATCTAGGTAGCGATGTAAACGACGACGCTATGAGATATCTCCAACATGAACACACCCTAAGAAAAGCTTTGTGAAGCGCTGTTATAAACGATCAATAAGACAAATCAATAAACACAACAGAGGCGCTTTATTCAAGAAGATAAAACAAAAAAATCCGGAAGCATCTTTTCAATTTTGATTGTTCGAATCGATCGCCGTTCCAATATTCCATTTACAAAAACCACACTTTTACGACTCCCGGTAGAAAAAAAAACCCATGAACCTTCATTTTAACTATCGATAAATACGTTCCGAGGGCTTTGTTTTAAAATTTTTACAATTGTAAGTGTACGTCAACAATAAACACTACTACATGTCATTGATAACTCACTTATCAGTTAATTTATGGATATAATATAATATTTCTAAGGTGGGAATAATATAGGAATCGTATATTATTGTGATTATTTTATGAAAATTTTATTGGTTAATCTAGGTGTCGATTAAATGGTGAGAAGAATTATTATATTTCTTCAGTTTGTAACGACCCAAATTTCTCAATATTTTATATAGGATAATGTCTTGTACGATAAAGATAGTTGTATAATAAGAAACGAGATGGATGGAGGAAGATGATGAAACTTCGCAGGGGAGCGTCTCGGCGCCGCCGTTTACGATTTGCTGCCTAAAATTAGTACACGAACATATAGGAATAGGAATGACCTTTTGCATAATCAACACTATGTGTTTCTCTCACTCACTCTCTCTTTATCTTGGACTAGAACAATAATACCTTTCTGTTATTTGTTACGATAATAAAAATCGATTGTTATTTTGTTCGATTTATTTCTATTTCAAGAACAACAACTCTAACAAGTCCTGTTCGTGGTTTATTTCGTCTATTTTTGGTATCGGGATTTGTATACGAAATTGGCGAATGTTTTGATACGTCAACGACAACCCACAAAATTAGTTTTGTTTTCGTGTATTGTATAAGAACACCCTACGCACATTTGCCCACATTTTTATTACGTATCCACAATAATACACCGAATAGGTGGAAAAATAAAAACGGTGGATTCACATCGGTTATGAATGGGAGAGAACAACCGAAAATTTACTCCGTTCTATATACTGTCTCGCTTGCACATCCCCACCAATTCATCTATCTCTTTCTGTTACAAATGAATGCAAGAGAGTGACTGCATTCTTCAATGGGGCCGTCAGTACACTCAACTACCATCGACCACAGTCGTGTTAGTTATAGCGAGGGGTGAGGTAGTATTGGTGCTCTCATTTTTTTTTTGTTGTCTATTGTTGATTTCATCTTCCACCATACACACGTAAATTCGAGATTTTCCTCGATTAATTAGCACCAATTATTGTGTTCTACTTGCTATAACAGTGTTTGTGTTTTTTTTTTTTTGATTTTGGGACATTTAAACGCTTCAGGATTGTTTGATAACATTTCTGATAAACACACATACACAGGTAGGTTTTAATTGTGGCGTTTTACGATAAGAACCGTGTCCCATATTGCCTCACTATTGTAACGTTTACGAGATTTTTTCCGTTGTAAATATTTGCTCAATTATCCAGCATGTAATGTTTTGTTGTTTTTTTTCTACAACATTATCTCTATCTTTGTCTTAATTATCTAGAAATCCCAGACAATAGTAAACTGAGCCTATACAATGATATATCGGAATAGACAAGACATTTAAAAATTAAAAGCCTTGTGTGTAAATTTCGTTGTAATTTATTCTTTTGTTTTTGACCTTTGAACGATCACACACACACACATATTCGAAATTTTGTAATATCGTAACAATTTGAATCTGAAAAATTCTTACAAAACATCACGATTTTAATCGATAATAAATCCAAAAATAACCGAGGGTGGGATGGCGATGATGATATAATTATCGATTTGTTGTGGCGATTTTTCTCGTCATTTCGGCCGAATTGTTGAAAGTTTATTGAATGTCAGACGAGTTGGAAGTATGTTTGGAATTCTGCAGTGCATTGCACATGGGCGGATGTGTCCGTGCAATGTTGCATAAATATAACAAAGGAAGTTGTCTTGTTTTCGTTTGTTCTTCTAAAAATTGTGTTGTAATGGAATTTCAAACGATTCACAATCATTTTCTGTACGTTCCTTGTAAAATAAACAAAATTCGATAAGCGTCATCTATATTTGAGAAAATACATAAATAATTTCCATTGTTTATTTGTATTGGAGACGTTCATTACCACTGCTTAATCGTTCAAGAGCTCTTTTGCTCGTGTTTTGTCTCCCATCAAGTGGATTCGGATTTTTGTTACATACAAACAAAAATTTAATTTCGTGCTGAAATGACATCATTTGTGAGTAATGTTATACAAAGATTCTGGTGGAATTTGTGCAGATGAGTAGACATTTTCAATAGGAATATATGGGGTGTTTAGTCTGTTATTGGTGTCGGGGTCGTTAACGTGGCGGTAAAAAGCGCTTGAGCGCCCATCCGTACCGTATGTCTGATACTAAGTTGTATAATATACACCGACCATCGTCTTCAAGAAGCGGCCCCTAATTAATTGCTGGATATCTACATAACAACAGTTAGAGGGAAGACGGAGAGCAGGTGTTGGCTTGCGGTGGAGTACAACAACGTGTCTGACTCGATAACAACGAAAATTATTCGATTTTAATTACGAAAATTTTCAAATTTTGTCGCCGACAATTATGCAAGTCAAAGTCGTCGGAATCGGACTAAATTACAGACTAGAAATCGTCTAAATTAATTTATCATCAACATGACAAACGTTTATTGTAACGTGATTTAATTGTATTTAATTTGAACGGACATTAGACGGATTTTTCAGCACAATTTAAACTAATTTGTTGTTTCTCTCTCTTTACTGTTGTCATATGTCGTTATTGTTGCTGTTGCAAATTAGCAATTTCGCAACCAGATTTATATTTCATAATTTTTACTATAAATAACACCGGAAAGCGGCCAGTTTAAAACCAATTTCTGGACATTAATAGAAAGTCAATTATTTTGTGTTTGTTTAGGAATTTTGTAGATTGATTGCAAATTGGGTCGGGGTTGTGTGTTGTTTATTGCAAACATTTAACCGTAAACGAAATATACAGTTTTTTCCGCTAACACACACAAAAAAAACTATTCACACATTGCCCACAATATTATTGTTATTATTATCATTATTATAATACATATGTATACTATGTTGTTGTTATAATCATATAACTGCTACAAAAAAGTAATCTATTTGGAAACAGAAACATAACACAGTGTGACTGGTCGACAAGTTGAGCACATCGCCCTAAATATCGCTGATGGAATTCGAACAACATTTCTCAAAACAGACATACACACGCGATATTATAAATCCGTATTGATTGGAAATTGATAAATCTTTCAACTGTGCTTTTTTTCGTCGATGTCGAGTTTAGCAATTTCAAAACAATTCCGTACATTTCTCTCCCCTTCAACAACAACAACAATAATAATAATAATAATAATGATAATAACAGGTAATTTCCAAGTCATATATAGATAAATACAAATATATGGTTATGGTGCTTGTAATTTTAATTGCAGTCTATAAGTTGCTTACATTTGTGGAATAAATGAATAACGGAACATTGATTAAAGTCTACAAAGAAATATAAGAATTGTGATTAAAGTTTATTCTACCAAAACATTACACAGTTATGAATTTCAAATAGTTTTGAACAGATAAAGATCGTAATGTGCCCCTTTTACAACAAAACTAACCATTTTAAAAAGGCATAATACATAAATATATTGGGCGTTTCAATCGATTATTGTGTATCGATAAAAATTGTAAACCATCAAAAATCATTACGATCGGAATTTTATTCATAAATTTTGTACGAATCAGAACCACATCGAATTCTGACGATTAATTTGGTCAATTATCGATTCGAATATTTGTTTCTTCGGTTGCAAGCATGAAATCGGGAGCTTTATTTCAGTAAAGGTTGAGTTGTTGAAATTTCGGTTTCAGGTTAACCGCAAATAAGCGGTTAAATTCCAGGATTGTACAGAAATTGATAGTGGATGTTTACAACACCGGTTTGCGTGAAATGTTCCAACTTTGAACGGCTTAAAAGACGCGTTTTTGGCGAATTTAACTTCTTAGCTACTAGTTCAACAACATTTCTCCAGTAACCACCATTTTTTACATGTTGTAGCGTCCTATAAGAAGGCATGCCAAAAACTCAGCTTTTTTGCTATACAACTTTTTGGCCACAAAGCAGTGTCCAAAAATTAAGCTATTTCTTGGATCCTTTTCGCCCGACCGACTTGATCAAAGCTGACCGTGTGCAAAAATTGTTGTTAATCTTGCCAAAAATCATTGCAAAAAAAAAACCTCCTCTTCCAAAGTAACCCAAATGAGAGAGTAGCAACACGAATGTGTGTCCGTGTAGAGACTTTGGCTTGTTCTTATTTAAACTTTTACTATTTTTAAACTTGTGAAAGTCGGATTTGATTCAGTAATACTTAAATTATGTAAATTTTGCAAAAAAAATACTGGTTTTTCAGGTGTTCCAATTGCTAAATTCTTCACACAGTTCTTTAAAGCTTAATCAACACCTTTATTGGTCGCTAATTTTCATATTTTTCTCTTTCAACATGTCCAAAGAGATCCACTAACGGCCCTTCAATAAAAACAATGACCAATTCGTATCCGATTCAAATGAAGCAATCACAATTTTCAACGATTTAGATTCCAAAAGAATTATCTTCATCTCTTCTGTTTTAATAATTGAAAAAAGGGGCGGAAACTGTGATTTTTCATAATGTTTGCAAGCTCATTGCGGAGAGGATTGGCAATTTTACAAATATTTTAACAAATTAATCAGCCCTGATGTACTCAATTGCCCCAATAATATGCCTGTGGCCGACTACTAACGTTCATCCCCTTTGTATCAATTATTACGACATTAATTCGATTTTAATGTTGATTTATAGCGACTGATAATCAAACAATTCAATTAAACTACACTAAACTCAATAAAGAATAATTTTATTTGAAATTGGGGTTGATTTTAAATTTTTAAAAAAATAGGGGTTGCTGATGAATTGATTGTAAATGTTGATCAATTCTACACTATCTTAAAGATGATTCGGATAGGTTTTCGGTGGAAATTAATGGAAAATCTCGTAGACAGTACAATGCCGATTTTTTCGATTTTTTGATCGGCCGACTTCAAAATGGCAAACATGTGCGTATTAATTTTTGGTTTCTTTATTAAACGAATTTTATGGAATTTTATTGTTTCAATATCAACTAAAATATACTCACAATCGAATGAAATTATAAAAATTCATAATTTTCTTATAGGTGGTGGTAAGAACCACCCTTAAAGTCCAGAATTTTCTCGACAATTTTTCTTGTATATTTAGTATAGTTTTGGGATTTTTTCGTATTTAAATCGTCTATTTTATGAAATTTCAACAATTTCGGCACTAATTAGAATTGAAAAAGTTACCCAAAAAAGCCCCTAATATGCGCACATAATTTAGCAAAGTTCGACGATAGCAGCAACCATTTTGCAATCATCCTCTTACCGCACCTCGTCTCTCCGACATTGACGAATTCAAAGACAACTTTCAATCATTTCCAATTGAATATTATGGACTTTTTCATCAACAAATTTATGCTAAATATTGAATTTTTCATATGATGACAAAAAATCCGAAACAACCACCCTTTATAAGGGTGAAATTGCGAATTTTCCAACTCCCCACTAGTCGTACGTCTAAAATATTGATAGTGCGCCGGTCAAGATTACTCGAATCATTTCATCCTTGTTTGTTACATAGATTTAGTATGGTTTGGGTGGATAAAACGTTTGTCGGTTGGTTGCTATGCCGGTCGACGTCTTGCAGGAATATGACTATTTAGTTGTTCCAAACTTCTCGCCAAATGTGCCCGCAGTGTGCTCCCCTGATTGTTGTGTGGATTTTTCCTTGTCCTTATCAAGAGGGATTTAGGCATCGGGGAAAGAATTTAACAAGTCCAGTGGATGTGTTCGAGTACCGATTTATTGGCAGGAATATGTAAGTAGAATATTTTTAAATCGTAAAATTTTGCAGGATTGAAAATGGGGGGCAAGGGAATTCCTGCATTGTTATCTAGACTTGTGTAGTAAAACTACATTTAATACGTGAAATAAAAATGAAAAAAAATGCCGTTTTTTTTAAAGAGTTTATCGCGTTCAAGCAATTATTTGATTTTTTTCGTATACCTATGTGTGTGCGTTTTTAATGCTTCTTCTTATCACTAACCATGCAATTGTTTTAAAATATTCTGTATAACAGAAATTATGAAATTTCGCAAATGTATTGTTATCAAGAAAAATTGTAAATTTTTTATTAGTCTCCCAATTTTTTTTAAATAATCATTCCCCTTCAGTACTTCTGGTATCTTGTCTGGCCTTGTGCCGGTGGTCGTAATGTTGAGTAATATTGCACAAATCAGGGGAGGTTCTTCTCTCTCTGTCTGTCTCTTCTGTAGAATATTATATTGGAAAAACCCCTCCATCAACACCATCATCTGCCGTGACCGTGCCAATGTCGTAAGGTTTCTCCTGTGTCGTCTGGGTCAATTTACCAAAAATTCTATCGTATCACTGCCACCGTCTGTTATATCGCTGACGTCGCTACCACCACCACCAACCACCACCATCATCACTACCACCGTCATCACTTAATACATAACTATATCGCCACTGATATACATTATCGTCGCCGACGCCAGTGACGACAACGTCGATCTATATGCTCCTCTTTCAACTCTTTCTCAGTAACTCTCAAATATTTCGTTAGCACAAGTTGAGGTCTAGGAACTGTTGGATTATAATTGTAATAGATGTGGGGGACGACTGTCTGGCCGATTGAGGCCCCCTTTAGGAGCCGTCAGACTGCCGAATTATACAAAGTCATTCGCCAATTTTTTTCTATGTATGAGTGTGTATAAATGTCTGTCTTTATAGATATATTTAAGTGTGTGTGTGTGTGTGTTGACTTGTAGCGGTTCACCAAACTATTTGATTATGTCTGAAAAACGGCCAGAGCCTTCATTCATTATTTAATAGTGGTCAACACCACTACGCTCCACACCAGACAGGATTCTTACATAATCCTTAATGTAATTAGAATGTGTAAACGTTTGATAAAACACACATCCGGTATTGTAATTATTTTTATAAATCCAATCTAATTGTCTCATAATGGAGCTTATCAATAGTTTGACCCAAATATCAGCTTATCCTAAAGTAGGCCCCAGTTGTTTTTTTTTGTAATGTAATTATCATTGGGAAACAACAGGAATTTTCCCTTTAAATTCCTGAATTAAACATATATTTTTATCAAAGATTAAAATTTACAATAATAAAAATAAACTGTTGCTATGACACAACAGTATCTTAATGTTTGTCCTGTGCTTCCAGGATTTTTTCCATCCGACAGTGAATGATTTTTCATTTCGTTATCAGTCGTGCGTCACATACAAAACACATATATAAATATATAGTCTATCTCACTTTTGTACATTGTAAATATAATGTATACAGACACAATCTAGGCATTTAAATTTTAAAAGTCCCGCATCGTCGACAACAACACTTCATCAAAGCAACACGTACTCAAAGATCTCTCACAAAAATGTTGCAGTGACGATCAATTCAAATTCGATTCGTTTTTATTCGAATTTTTGGTTTTTCGACGTAAATATATTTAATAGTAACTTTTTGAATCATACACATCCAATAAATTTTCCAATATCCAGACAACACTGACGTGGGAATTATCCATAATATTATTTTATAACATTATAGTAGGACGGAGTTCATTGCACTTTCTCAAACTATAACTTAAACACATACATACTGAGTCACATTAATAAGTATTATTTCTATTACTATGTCATAAAGGTAATAAACTATTAATTTGTCCAATAATCGATAGCTTTTAAAATGTAGGTTATGCATTATGCAGTTAAAATAAATGTTGTCTTTCATAATGTCACAATTACGTACCGACAATTCTCCCTTTTAACTATCATTATTATTCCGTATGTATCCGAAAAACGATTAAGCACTTTAGACAGGGAGAGAGAAGAAAAAAACAACGAAATACCCTCATTAATTATTATCCAATTGACTCTGTTTCCAAATGTCATCATCAATCTTGACAACACACACACACAAGTTTCACAAATTTTCCACAGTTTAACGTGTTTAGATTTCCTCAATTAAGATAACAATAAAGAAATTTTTCTGTTATTTGTTGATTTTCCTATAATTTTTTTGTTGTTATTAAAATTCTAATTACGACATGCTACAAGTTATTTGTGTTTATATGCAAATACATTGGAACAAAGTGCATAGCAATAATAGTTAGCTGCGTAAACAGTCCAATGGGCGCCATTTAAATGGTTTTATTCGCTTTTTTCCCCGACTCTCTTTTACATAATAAATTGCAAGTCGATTATCGTGGATTCTAATAGAGACGCCAAATTGCAATTATTTTGTTTTTTAGATTTCTAGAAATAATTGAGACGTAGTTTTGTTGTTTTTTTTTGTGCGTGTATTTGTGTTAATTGTTTTATAATTTATTTTTATTAATAGGACGCTAGTACGAATAATTAGTTGTAGAAACGAGTATATGCCAAGTTGAACTGGTTTTGCAATTATAATATCTAATGTTTCCTTATTTTATACAAATAATTGACCATTAAAAACTACAAAAATTATAAATACCTGTATGATAAATTGGACTTCAAAATGTTTAATACAAATTGCGTAATTAAGCGTTTTGCATTGATTAGCGCCTTCTGTACAGTGCCAATTGGAAAGGATTCTGATAGGGCGATAGATATGGATTATCTAAAGGATTGTATAGTAAATCCAACGAGTAAACGGACTTTTTTTGTAACTAGTTAAGTTACTAGTTCCATGGCGCAAAATTATAAATATTCTAAAAATATTCTTCGGTAATGGCGAGAGCAACTTCGATATACAGTAAATAGAATAAAAAATTTTCTCACAGAAAATCTCTTCAATACGTTAGGTAAAAAGACTGCCAAATACTTAGAAGAGCTACATAAAGCTACGAGTTGGTCGCTAGGCTGTCAAAAGCTGTCAAAAAAGTCCGTTCTTATTGAATAAGGTATACCTACTATTTTTAACTCAAGATTTCACTTGCGCAATGTTTACTGAAATCCAAATATTTTAATACTCTTTATAGTCTTATTTTATATCAAATAAGAGCCTCCGTATCTTCTACGATTTTTAGTTTTGCTAGCTAAGATTTTCTAACAAGTAAACTACACTCGGTAGAGGAGACTGTTATTTTTTCATGCGTGCCAATTCTAAAGATCGAGGAAAAAATGCGGGTTGAAGCAAAATTAGTTTTTCAAAATAACTCAAAATCTGAATAGTAGTTGCTTTTCAGGCTAACAAAAACCATGAAAATCAAGAGTTTCTACCTCATGTAGTAAGTTCATAAATGTTTTAAGGCAGGCATGTGCAACGTACGGCCCGCGGGCACGATCCGGCCCTAGATGTGACTTTTTCCGGCCCTTGTAATTTTTTTCAAATCTTATTAAACACGGCCCTCAGACGCTTGAAGATATTTTAATTTGCTAATTATTACGTTTGACTGCTAAGGAACACTATCGCGCTCTTGTTAAGTTACTCCAAAAATTCGAAGAGCGCAATAGTGCTCCTGTTTTTTTTGCCAAGACTGCGGAGAGCGTAATAATGTTGCTCCAAAACACCAATAAACAATTGGTATTTTTAAATTTTTGTTGCAAAGCAATACAAGTAAGTTTATTGTATTAAAAGTGTTTTGCACTTTTTCCCATGCCCGCGCAATTAGTGCCGCAGTTTTGGCATATGTCCGAAAAAAATGCGTCTGCAGCCAAACGGTTAGTATACATCATATATACTGGGTGTTTTTTCTATGTATGGACGGCTGCGAGATCTCCCTTTAGCCGTTAAGCAAGAGGAATGAAAGTTCCAAGAACATGTACAGCTGTGGATATAAGGAGGATCTAGGATCCCAAAAAGTTTCTTACTTAACGCTAATGGGAGATCTGGCAGTCCTCAACAGATAGTATAAATTACAGCCCGCGATATGGTGTGATATTTGCTTCCTGGCCCGAGGTCTTGTCCAAGTTGCACATGCCTGTTTTAAGGCGTGATAAGTTACTTAAACTTCTTTTGCAACATTTGACCTACAATTTATAGAATATTTTCATTGTGCAGACTAAACTACCAAGTCTCATATTTGCTCTCCAAAGCGGGCTTTTTCGCAATTTGTAAAAAAGATGCAGAACTTAGTTAAGTTTCTGAAATAGATTTTACGAAGTCCAGAGCAACAAATGAATGTTTCTATTCAGTTGATTTTTCGGTCAAAATTCTGGAAACTGAAAAAAATGCTAGAAATTTTCGGCCATTTTCCAAGAACTCATCCACTGTAAGTCGAATTAAGAAATTTCGAAACTTTCCAGACGAAATCTCAGAATTAAAGTTTCCGACCGCTGAATCATCGCAAATTATTGGAAATTAGTTATTTTCTACCGATTTTAAAATAAATTCAATAACTTTACTTTCCAACGTCCGATGGGGGAAGTCCAAACGTTTACAAATTGATGACGTATTCAGTGGCAACTTGCGCCAATATAGGCAAAAATTAAGTAAAATGTTTCGTCTGAATTCAATTAATATAAACGATTCCTCTGTGAAGTTGCACACAAATAAGTCAATCTGTATTGTAACGAGAAATCAATCATTTCACTATTCATCCCTCTCGAATAATAACAAGGACACCGCCATTTATAGTCAAATATACCAATTTGGAAATCTTTTACTTTTCAACAATCAACAATTAAAAAAAAAGAAGGCAACAAAACGGTCATTGTTTCCCACCAATGGCGCTATAAACTTAACAGTAACGAACGATGGTGTGCCCCATTAATTCCTTTGTTGTTCAAGAATAAAATTTATTTTTCGTTCTTTTATTTTTTGGTTTATTCGTTGTGTTCTCCAACAACATTGTATGGTAAAAGGTGAACAAAGATAGATAGATCTTTTGTACAAAAAAAAATTATTGAAATTTCTTAGAAATAACAACAAAACAACTATAAAAGTGCGTATTTCTGTTATTGTTGTGCATTTTTACGCGTTTTTCTTCGCTTTTTTATTGGAATTCTTAGTGCTTACACAACACTAATCATGGATACAGTAAACGGCTATCATCATATCGGGATTCTTTCCTGAATTAGGCGTCGATAATAACACCACCAATTGTGGCGTGTCTCCTACACCACCTCCTGTTTAATGTTGTTATTGTTGTTGTGTCATCGGGCGTTCTATGTATGTAGGTTAGAAAATACACACACACACGCGCACACAATCTCCTCTTATAGGCCACAACAACTCTGGAATGCGACCTGTGGGTGCACTGTTGTTGCTGTTGCGTCGTCGTCGTGTTTTGTTGCATGGTCTTCGACTTAAAAAGATTCTGCCGCAAAGACTCTGAATCACCATGGAGTCTACCTTATAAGGCCTAGCGCCACCGTGGTGCCCGGCGCTATATATTCAACACACTCGCACACACGACAACCATATATAAATACAACTGTCTCTATCTTTGTTCGTATCGTAGAATTTTTATCGCTTTTGTCCGATTTCATAGATGATGAAATAAATACTATTTTTTTTACCGGCGCGAACACCTTGTTTCTCGGAAAAAACACCATTGTTGGATATAAATTGAGACATTTTCGGATGACACCCCCTATTTATTTAGATTCTCATTTTTTGGAAATCAATAGGGGTTGATTTTTGTGTTAATTAATTATCGGGCAATAAAAAATTTATTGTTATTAACAAATATATCAACATTTAATATTGTTTCGTAATTCTGTCGTTTTGTAATAAAATAATTGTATTGTGAAATAACAATAACAAAAACGACTTGAATGAATCAGTT
This sequence comes from Epicauta chinensis, assembly GCA_021725515.1. Lineage (NCBI taxonomy): Eukaryota > Metazoa > Arthropoda > Insecta > Coleoptera > Meloidae > Epicauta > Epicauta chinensis. Next base: position 6,175 of record JAEDXX010000348.1, on the reverse strand, counting down.
ATTTTACAATCTAACCGTTGTATGTTACTAGTTTTATATCAAAATTGTTTCTTATGCTATGTATGTGTTATCAAATAGGTCATGTGAATGTTTATTGTAGTTGTTGTACATTCGAGATATGTATTATTTGTAATGAATGAACGTTGGAATTTTGTGTTTTTTTTTCCGAAACGAGAAATATTACGTTTTTAAACCACATTAAATTGTACACCGTTTTTTTTTGAAATTGTTAATTACAAGAACAAAATCAATTATCGTAAAATTCTTTGAACGTTTTATTATATTGAATGAAGAAACTTATTATTATTGAAACGCAACAGTCTCCAAGGACTTAACAGGAATTGTTTGCTTCGTTAACGTCTGTTTTGCTTTGCCACTATTGCAAAATAATACGTTTTTTCCTTATAAAACTCCATTGAATTTTGATTCTCTACATGAGAATACTGGTAATGCTGTGATAATCGAACTGGCGCCGACCCTTTATTCTATCTCAGAAAAGATAAGAAACCGTTTCCTGGCGATATGGTTTAACGTTGTAAAATTGTTCGTAACTGCTGTATGCAGCTGAAGTCTGATAGTTTTTATTAAATATCTGGGAAATCCACCTTCCTTCGAGGACTCGGTTTCGAATTTTGAAGCTCTGCAGTGATCGTTGTCGATTCAACACCTTGACAAAAAATTACAAGCCTTTTCCAGGCCTCTGCAAGTGAACTGCTAATTTTCCAAATTTACCGTTAGTAAATAATGCTTTTAGTAGCACCGATTCCAACTTCAGCAGTGCATAAATATTTCGATCTGTATTTTATTAATACGTTTGCAAATCTTCGAAGCGTCAATATTTGGATTAGCTCTTCTACGTTTTGACTTGTGTACTATTTGTACCAAAGTCGTCTTTCTCGACACGGTCCCCATCATTATTACTGCTGGAGTTCTACTCAAAAAATAAACATTTTTCGGTAGAGCCGATATTGTTTTTATTTGCAAAAAATGTAATGTTTGGACACGGTCAAAGAAACCGTAAACTGTCGCCTGCTTTTACAGATGCTGCTCCACCTTTATGTCATTTATTTTGCACAATTTAAAACCTTATAATTGCTGTACAGATAAGGGTGGTTGTTTCATAACATCAACCCCTTATTTTCTCCCCCTTCTGAGGCCTGACACGTGTTCCTCATCCATCTTTTTACTCGAATTCATTAAAATCCGTTTTTCAAATTGAAAATTCCAATAAAACATTCAGTATTGATAATTGGATATCAAACCACTTTAATTTGCTTTTGCTTAAACATTAACTTTAATTTTAATTTTGATATCTTATAGAAAGTTAATTTTGAAACAGGGCGGAAGAGAAGTTCTTCAATTTTAATTGGGCACAGTTGTATAACAACGAATTATTCAAAAATTTAGGGTGATAATTGTATATTTCCGAACTTTAGAGCTTAATTTCTCGTTTCTTATATAACTGTATTCAATCGATAAAATCCAATAAAACAATCTGTTCGATTTTACTTTTCAAACTTTCTAATTAAATTCATTAACCCCCTGTTGCTGTCATCGAAAACACGGAGGGTTCGACAATTAGCCAAATCTCGATGACGAGGGGGTGTAAAATCGAGGCATACACCCTGTTTGCTGATACGGCGTTAATACTAGATAAATATCAACATATGCCACTTATCCACTGTCGTTATTAATGAATTGTAGCAAAATTTGATCGGCCACAAGTGTATTGTTGCCAAAATTATAAAAGTTTTTTTGTGAAATGAGACACGGTGTGTTTAAAAAGAAATTGAATAATTGCCTACACGTTAATTGAGATTGCTTTAAAATTACATCGTAAATTTACAGTGATATTCATATGTATGTACAGTTCCATCTACTATATTAATTAATGTAAAAGGAAGTTATAAAATTTATATTAAAAGAAAACAAGCTAAGCGCACGAGTCTCTCTTTTATAATTTGTATTTAGTAAAAGGATATCCTATAATTAAGTTGAAGCGACTCATAAGTTAGTTCCATTAAAAAAAAAGAAAACACGGCACACATTAAAATGCTTAACTAACGCCTCTTTCAACAAGTCGGAAGCACCGCTAATTTCTAACATATACCTACGTTTATTTGTTTTTTCTACAAAACAAAAAATTCTACCCGAATATTAATGATCATATCTAGAAATTTGTATTTCCTGTTCAATAATTTTCCAATCGTTCTCCTTTTTTTTCCATCATTTTTTAGCAAATTTTTGTTGTGTAGCCGGCCGGTTTATTTGTAATATTATCTGGTTTAGGTATCTCTCTGTTGCTCAGTTTGAACTGGCTGGTTGGTATTTTGTAGTGTGTTATAAGACGACAGCAACAACAGCAACAAACTTCCCACGGTTGTTTTTTTCTCACACACCGGTTTGCAGGTTCCCTCAGGAACCACACACATAGCGAGACGTGCAAAGATTCTCTCTTCCCAGAATTAGGGTCCAATTCTATTCATATTATATTATATATTAGAGATGTCTAGTAGTAGTTCAACTGTATTTTAATATCGATTGTTTCCTTATTCTTCCGCATACAATTGTGTAAATTTTCATATTGTCCTGTTCCAACAATCAAACGCAATTTTAAAGGATTATTTTTTTGAATTATTTCAAAGCCGGAAAATGTAGTTTTCATGTCTGTATTGAAGTTTGTGTTGCGGAAGCGAATTCTCTGTAATTTCTTGCAATTTGTTATTGTTTGTATTTGTAGTTATGCACAACTGTTAAATTTCTATTATTGGTGGAATGTTGTAGTCGTAAAATTTGTTGTTTTTCTATTTTCAAACTGCTTAAGTCATAGATGAAAAATGTTACATCTCCCATGTTGATGATGGTGAATTTCCTAAAACCCTCATCTAACAGAACAAAAATTTCATAATAAAACTGTATAGAAAAGGGCACGAATTTCGTCGTAATTATCGTCATGGTTTTTTGAAGAAACAGTTGAACGACCTTATATTTTTACTATACCATTAAACACGTTATAATAATGTTCCATTCATAAAAATAAAAAAATATCAAAAAAAAAATGAGTACAAAACCAAACAACTATGATCCCATTAGATCAAATTTGGTTTTAATAGTCATATCAGTATCATTATTATTATTGTGTTATTATTATTATTTTGGAATTTGAACGGGATCAAGCTCCGGATCATTCACTGAAAAATGTGGCGCTTCGAATTCCTTCTTCCTCTCCGCGTGTTATTTTTTTCCTAACTAATCCAACAATGTATGTGTACGTTGTTTTTTACGCGTTTTTTTCTAAAGAACTTTCTGTTTGTCGTATATAATTTTGCGGCGCTACACCGGAAATTCCGTCTTAATTATTTGTCTCGTAAACCATATGTTTTAATATTCTCTGTATTTTATTATCATCCCTTTATCTTGTTGGTTTTTTTTTCTTAGAAAATCTCCGTTTCCTTTATCTTTTGTTGTTTTGTAACATTTGTACAGTTTCATTCAACTTATTCATTCATAAATAGGCGTCTCAACAACAATCCCACCATATCTCAGAATTATGGGTGTTTATTATTTATTGAATTTATTAAGGGATGTTTTTTTTTGTGGATTTTACTGTGGATATTATTAGGATTTCAGAAGTCGCGTCAACAAGGAAACGTGAGAGAAAACCGCTACGTTCCGGTGTTTTTCTATCGCCACTTTAATCGATAACGATATTCCAATACAATCGTTTAAATTCATAAAAAATTCGGTATTGTTATTCAATGTACTATTGTAGTGGTAGGACTTGTTCGCGAGTTTTGCAAGAATAATACCAAACTAGAATCACTGTTTATCGTACATCATAACAGCTGTCTGTCTTCCATCCGGCCTATTTATCTTTATTTGTACTGTCGACCATATGATTTTCTCGTCATTATCTAGGTGGCCCAATTCCGACAACATCATCATCATCATCGCTTCTTCAACAACAAAAAATGCAATTTTGTCTGGTGCTGGACCTGGTGTACACTCTCTCTCGGACCAGGCACTGTCGTTTGCAAGACGGAATTAAACTGGGAAATTTTCTGTTCATCTTATTGCATTCTTCAAAGTATATAGTTAGGAAGCAATAAAATAGCTATTACGTATATTTGACGGTATGTGACGTAACGGCGCGCCGGTCTATTCTAAGCTATTCGACGCTCTACAAAGGGGAATAACTTTCAGTGACCCCGCTCTTTATACACACTTCTGCACTTCCGTTAAATATTGGACAGTTTTTTTTTTGTTATTGGGGAGGAGGGAGAAATATTCAACTTTAATGTAGTTCCTATCAGTTGCGATTATAAATAGTAGTATTTCCCCCTTTGTTGTTGTGTTGTTTTTTTTTCGAAAAACACTATCAATAACGACGCAATAATGAATTTTTAATCTCCGAATTGACATTGCAATTAAAATCGCATTATTATAATTATTATAATCTGTGTCACGAGTTTTTATAATGATTTTTATCGTTACATTCATTGCAACTATAGAAAATATCTAATAATGCAGAAATACTATTATATAAAATTATGTTATTATCATTAAAGCGAGAAGAGGCAGTATTTTCAAACAGCTACAATTTTGACTCAGATAGCGTACTATTAAAAACGGATAAAACCGTTTTAAGGGCTGCAGAAAACCCATATATAGTCGGCGAAATCACCGGATTCCCTCAGCTTTAAAAAACTCAATTTTCACTTGAAATCAGCCTCCTGTTGCGTTCAACTGATTATCAGTACCTCTGGATCTATAGGAGCTAAATCCAGGAAATTTTGGGTGTAATCTGGATATTATTTTGAAAAGGTTGCTTTCTGCATTTTTGAGGCTTGACCTTCTCCAATACTTGCTAGGTTAGGTCCACCACAACAAAGATAGAAGTTTGGCACGACCGATTTGACTAGGCCCGATGGCCAGATCGCCAGATACATCAGTCCGGCCCTTTTGTATTCCACTCCTTTGCTTATTCTAGACTGTTCCTAAACATTCAAGCTGTATAAAGTTAACTTAAGTCAAGTCAAGTAATAGTCCAGTCGCTGGAGATACTTGAGTGTGCATGGAGGAGGGACGCAATTTTTTTTGAAAATATGCTTCATTGACCCTTGATGAGAGTGTATGATGCCAAGCGAAATTCGCGTTCAATTTTTTTTAATGTTTATATTAATAAATAAAAAAAATAGGCGGCTATCAGCCCAATAATTCCGTAATTATTTATAAAATTTAATACATTATGAACTAAATCGGTAGAATATTTATCAAATGTTAACTTATAAGATATATATATAGAAGTCATATATTTATCGTATGCCGTATTTGTTTATAAATAATAAAAAACAAAGAATAAATAAATAAAAAAAAGGAAACAACAAAAAAAAAAAGAAAAAAAAAAAACAAACAAAAAAAATAAAATAAAAAAAAAAAAAAAAAAAAAAAAAAAATAAAAAAAAAAAAAAAAAAAAAAAAAAAAAAATATACAAAAAAAAAAAAAAAAAAAAAAAAAAAAAAAAAAAACAAAAAAAAGAACAAAAAAAAAAAAAAAATAAAAAAACAAAAAAAAAATAAAAAAAAGAAAAAAAAAAAATAAAAAAATACCCAAATAAATAAAAATAGAACAAAAAAAAAAAAAAAAATAAAAATAAAAAAAAAAAAAAAAAAAAAAAATTAAAAATAAAAAAAAAAAAATAAAAATATAAAAAAAAATAAAATAAAATAAAAAAAAATATAAATATATAAAATATAATAAAAAATAAATAAAAAAAAATAAAATATATATAATAAAAAAAATAAAAAAAAATATAAAAAAAATATAAAAATAATAAAAAAAAATAAAAAAAAAATAAATATATAAAAAATAAAATATAAAAAAAAATAAATAAAAAATATAAAATAAAAAAAAATAAAAAAAAATATAAAAAAAAATATAAATAAAATAAAATATAAAAAAATATAAAAAAAATAAAAAATAAAAAAATATAAATATATATAAAAAAATAAAAAAAAATAAAAAATAAAATAAATATAAAAAAAAATAAAATAAAAAAAAATATAATATAATAAAAATATATAAAATAAAATAAAAAAATAAAATAAATAAAAAAAAATAAAATATATATAAAAAAAAATAAAATAAATAATAAAAATAAAAAATAAAATAAAA
>JAEDXX010000347.1:0-70035 GCA_021725515.1 Epicauta chinensis | reverse complement strand
CCAACCGAGGGTGCAAGGGGCTCAGTGCACTCTGGTGTAGAACACGGGGGCGGCAAATTTGGTTGTATTGTTTAAATTTTGATATTTAATTTGAGAAGAAAAATTCTTACATTTGTTTAAAGTTTTTAGAGAATGTTGTAGTTTGATTAAAACACATGTTTTTGGACCTTTATTGTCTTTATTTAATATTGTATAAAAGTCCAAAAACATGTGTTTTAATTTAAAAAAATTCTTATTTTGTCAATATGTACGACAAAGCACATGATATGCAGTGTTATATATAGGAACATGCGAACTATATGTGTTATTAAGGCGCGATACACCTTAAGTTTCTTAAGGCACTACCTCAGTGATCTAAAACGTATTGTTGTTGAATTGCGCACGGTTGACTTTTCATTTTTTTACAAAGGATTGAAATTTTTAGGAAAAAATCTTTTGTGTTCGTTTTTAATAGCAATAGGCTATAACTTAAAAAGACAATTTATTGGTGAACTTATTTAGTTTTTCCGTGAGACGCAAAAGTTCAATTTAAATGGATTTTTTTTGTCTTTCTCCTCTATCAATTGGTACAAACGAATGAAACTTATGCGAAATATAGACGATAACAAAAGTGTTCGAAAAAAATTGATTTAAATAGAGACAGACATTGAATTTTCTCGTCTTTCGGAAAAACTACTTAAGATAATATAATAATATAATATTTTCATTTGAGGTTGTAGCTCCGCATCATTGGAAACGAACGAAAAGGAATTTTTTTTCTATCAAGTATTTTGATTTGTAATGGTTATATCCAAAAGGGCGGTAATGAAAACTTTGCACCCTGGTGTCCGAGAAGGTTGGCGCGCCCCTGTCCAAAATACTGCATAAGTCTTGCCGTTTTAACAGGGGCTGTTTTGTAACTCCTGACTGTCTTCTCCTTCCGCGACTGTCATACTGTTTAGCTCAGGTTAGGTCTTTGTCAGGTCGGGCCCTTGGTTGTAGAATATCTGAACATTTCAGGCAATAAAAGACTTCAAAATATTCACCGTTTTACGATCTGTCTAGTCATTTTCTAGATGACGGATTTTACAATACGCCGACGACATAATATATCGTATTATTATTATTGTAGATATTATCTACAATAATCAAATCATAGGAAAAGCTAGAGTTCTCAATAATTAATACCCAGGTAGGAACTCCCAATACTCATTGCTGGGCAAGTCCTGAGCAGGTTATTAATTGCCAAACTTTGTGGTCCACGCTTAGCCCAAGACTTGGCCAAGTTCCAACGCCAATGCACAACGAAGATAAGTAAACGAAAAAATTTTCCCTAGAATCCAAAGTCGGGAGAAAAAGTGTTAAAACAAAAACAAAAAATTTCGGCAAAAACTACGTAAGCAATCGTTTTGTAATGAAGCATGATACATTAATCATTAGTAAATAAAAAAATGAGTATTGAGGAACTGTACATTAAAGAATGTAATGTAATGTGTAATGAAATGTGTAATGTGTTATATGATACATTACACATTAAACGAATAAAAATTATTTTGAGAGCATTAACCAGTTGTAAGAAATCCTTCTTTGTTGATAAAAATTTCACACTTTCGAAACTTCGTTAAATTCGCAAATTGATTTGTGTAGGTTTATTATAGGTTCAATTAGCTCTAGGTTTTATGAATGCAGAGTAAGATCAAGTTAGATTCTGGAGAAGTTTTATATTAGTCGATGACGGTTAATACTGCATAAATTGTTTTGAGCATTCTTTTTAAATAAAAAGAAAACTAGAAACTAGGTCGATCCTGGAGGTCATCCCCAAAACCTGCTGCTATTTTTGAGCTGAAAACATTTCAAAATACCTACGAATGGATTATTTAGCTCTTCGGACTCAACATATGAATTTTATATTTTTGTTCTATTCATTCTGCAATACTTTATAATAATTTGCTCTAATTTAGTCAATGAAATATCTTTCGTAATACGTTTGTTATAAATTTGATTACTATATTTGATCAGAATTGTGCAAAAATTGAAAAAAGAGTATCGCGGAATCCTGAACAGCTACTATATTTCTAAATAATGAGTAATGACGTATTCATTTATTCTCCATTAAAAAAAAGAGTAATGTTAAGAACTTACATTACTCATTAAAATGTAAAATTTAATGGAAGTTTTCAAAATATTCATTACCAATTGAAAATGTGTAATGTATCAAAAAAATCATTACTCATTTAAAAAAATGTAATGACAATTAATTGATTCCTCATTACATGAAAAAGTAATGAGTAATGAAAAATAAATTCGTTACTCATTACAACAGTAATGAGTAATGACTATCCAATGCATTTAAAAAAGTAATGCAATTTTTGCAACTTTGTTTCCAAGTACTAATTAGTTCAATTGGATAGGAGAAATTAATTAAAAATTGACCGAATTTTTCAGTTAAAAAGCTAGTTATCAACTATCAATAACCGATGTGATATTATCTTTAGTTAGTGATAAAATTAGATATAATTATTATTTCTTTCGGATTTCTTGCGAAATAAACAAAATCTACCTCAAAATTAAACCCACATCGCATAAACAACAATCCTACATCTACAATAAACAACAACTAAAAAGACGGCATCAAAAGAAGCAAAACAAATGAAATCACGAAAACCATGGCTCACAATGATATAGAACTGAAGAGCTTTCACTGCTTTGATAAACAAAATAACCTGGATTTCATCAATTCGATCATCGCCTAAAGAAAAACTGCAATTTCATCAACGATAAATTCATGATTTGAATAATAATTAAATTAATATACAATAAAATACAGAAAAATCCGGTAAAATCGGAAAAGAAACGAATCGATTTACAGACATCAAAGCATTGTCTAGTGTTTTTTCAACCAGCCAACTTGCAAAATTAGTTTGATATTTACTTAGCCATCATTCAACCTCTACTGTTTTTCATGGATATTTTGATACTTTTTTTTTGTGGAAAGGTAAACAATAAATTTCTTTCTTTATTGAAAACAGAGATTGTTTTTTTATGATTATGTTTGACAAAACGTCGTTTCAGAATAGTAAAAAAATACCCACAAAAAATTTTCCGTTTTTTACGTAGGAAAATCCAATCAGTTTTACATATACGCAACAGGCTTAGTTGATTTTTTGTTTATTGTTAGACTAGTGATGGACTAGTGATCGACGCTCAAGTAGTTTCGATATAACAGACTATATTTTGACAAAGTTATAGAACATTTTATGCGGCTGAGTCATCTGAAGGCGTGATTTGTGGGTGGTTGTGTTGTAAACGACAAAGTCAAAAAAAGGGATAACCAAGCGGATGAGAGAGAGTTGCGTGATTCCCAAAGAACGTCTTGAAATGCCGTATAATTCAGCACGCTTAAGAACAGGTTCTTGTTCTTTTGAACTTAGAAGAGTTCATATAAGAGTAATTTGGAGGCAGTATCTGAAAATCCAATCAATTTTACAATTAGTTCGTTATAATAGACGGTCTTTTCTTATTATTCTCTGAAGATTTAGGCAAAACTATAGTGTGTCTCATGTAACTGTGCCGTCTGAAGGCGAAACTTGTGGGTACTTATATTGTAATCGAGACAGACAAAAGAAGGGATGACCGTGAGGATGAGAGACACTATTGCGAGTCTTTAGAATGCCTAAGAGCGGGCTCTTGTTGCTTTGCACTTAGGAGAATTCATACAACAAAAATTTTCAGACAGTATCTGAAAATCTAATCAATTTTACATAGACGCCACAGGATCAATTAGTTTCGATATAATATAACTGACCTTTCTTATTATTTTCTGAAGATTTAGACAAAACTATAGTGTGTTTCATGTAATTATGCCGTCTAACTTGTGGGTAGTTATGTTGTAAAAGAGACCTAAATGTTTTCACCAGGACTAGATGTGAGTCCGCTTGTTGGGTCAACCTGACCTATACTGTAAATTCCACCTACCAGAGTGTTTACATGATACGATCTAAGTCGAATTTAGTGCTTACTCCACGACCTACATGTGAGGTGTAAACTAGTCCAGAGAAAGAGAGAGATAGAGATATTAAAAAGCCTCTTTATCTTGAAACACTTAGGAATAGGTTCTGTGAAACTCTACGAATAATAATCAAAAATTAAAGAAACACAAGCTGATCGACGGAAAACTTCAAGAAACGAACGCTTTACAAACTGATGTTTTTAAATTTCCCTCCCTCTCTTGCAGTAGTGCTTTCTAGCGGCGAGCAGCGACACTACAAACGTTAACAAAACATTAGCAAAATTTTAAAAAATCAAATGAAAATTGGCGGTTAACTTTGAGAGTTTTTCCCGAGAAACGACCATGATGGCCATCGAAGAAAAACTAAATAAATACGGCCAGGAACGTGATAGTGAAAAATTACGGAATTTTATCGAAAAACTACCATACGACGAGGTAATATTATCGACAATAATCGAATCTAACCTCAATTTCTACGCACTTCTAGCTCTATGAGTTTGTTAAATTGAAACTAGCAAATCCGAATTTCATAAATTACTGGAATTACATACTACAGAGTTTCAATGATTCTTCCAGTTCACATAAGAAACGTTTCAAATTGGTGCAAGATGTTTTGAAGGAGTTACAAAACAATGAAGTGTCGACGACGCAATGTAATGCAATCATCCATCGATTATGTATGGAATTGATAAAATTTCGCTCAGAACATTTGATAGAATTGTGTAATTCGTGCCTCGCAAGTATACAATCGAATCATGTAACACAAATGAGGTTGATTTCAAATTTTAACAAAAACCTTGCAATGTTATCGTTTAATCGTGTTTATTTACAGTTGGAAAGATTTATTACCGGAAGTCCTTAACGTTATAATCGAGCGAGATTATGTCGAATTTAACGATGAAGAACTGACAGGAATTGAGTATAAAAATCAGTTAATTAATTCGATTTGTATGCTGCAATTATCGCCTAATATCGTCACATCAGTTGCTTCAATGTTTATGTAATTTTCTGCAAAATGTCAATGAAATCGTTGCCTAATTCGATTCATTTCAGTGATATGCCTTTAACAAAAGAGGAAACGATGCAAATCATCAAAAAATTGTGTCAATATATTGAGAAAATGACACCGCAAGAACTACCATCATTCATCTATCAATTATTACGATTATCCAATAAGGCAAATGGTCGTTCGATTTTCTTGAAATTACAAAATCATTTCGGTTGTAAAATTTATGAAAATCTTGCAGTTGATAATAATTCGGAGAGTCCACTATTTGATTCGATAGAAAGTGCAGATACTCAAGACCTGATCGATGCAGAGAGTACAATTTTATTTCATATACATTCATCGGCATCTTTAGGCCATGAATGTATTCGCGATTATCTGGCATCATTGAAGAACTTGTTAAAATCACCAGAATTCATTCTACATCCGTTTCAATTGAATGTTTTATTAGTAATATCAACAATACCGCATTATGAGGAACGTGTATTTGAGATAATACGTTCTAGTATAACGAAGAATTTTACTGAGAAACAGAAATGTAATAATTCGGCATGGTTCCGTGAGATGATACCAGTTTTCTGTAATACTGAACAAACATTTGCACAAGTTATCAGTTTTAGGTAGATATCAGTGTTACAGACTGTTCCACCAAAGACAACGCATGCTGGGTATAGTTTTATTCTTCAATTGGCTTTGGGAAACGGGTGTCTATGTGTTTCGATAAAAGGCGCTGCTTCTACTATTCCGACTTCTTAACAGTTTTTTGCTTTCAATTGTTCAATGATCCCATATTATAAGCTTGTATTTTTTTATTAATACGCTCAAGTATTTCTCAAGCCTGTTTGATTTACCGACTGTTTCACCAAAAGAGCAGAGGTTTGATGTTGTCTTATTTCGTTTGCTATTCGATTTGCGAGACAACAGCTCTATCTGTCGTCCCGATAACCCACCAAAAATTGATGGTGATATCTTCAAAAATCATCTTCATTTTGTCGAACTTCAGCTTTGCTTGTTGACTAATCGCTTCTACCTTTCCAAATGTTTGCTTTCGATTGTTTGATGACCTGCTTTATGAGCTCATATATTTTTTTTAATAATGTGCTAGCTTAAAAATGCTTAAAAGTATTTTTTAAGCTTGTAAGAGTTCATATTATATGATATTAAAATTTTTGAAGAAGGCAAAACATATCAAGGTCTTACAGATTGTTTCACCAAAGAGCACAGTGGCTCGGTATACCAAATTTGCTGGTTGAACGTGAATTTTCAAACGTCAAATGTGCAACTGCACGCTCCAAAAGTCCCTATGAGTTTGTTTACATATTTTTTTGGAACCGCAAAATTTTATATTATTACGATTGTTTTGTACGTTTGGCTTTTTTAAGAACTTTTGTGACTTTCAAAATAATTTTTGTAATGAATTAGAATGTTATTTCATAAATTTTCCAAACGTCATACCACATAGTTGGGGATTTTTGGAGCGTGCAGTTGCACATTTGACATTTGAAAATTCACGTTCAACCAGCAAATTTGGTATATAGCTTTTCGTTTCCCATTACTTTTGCAAAAAGTCCACGTCTATCACTCGTCGCGAAAGCTAATAGTAATTGTTGCTGCTGTTTTCAGATATGTCACAGTTTAGATCAGCTACCTCTGTTTGCTTAACAGCTTTCGATTATCTAATGAGCAATTTTACATATAATGCAATGCTTTTAAGAAAAGATTTAGCTTTATTAATGCGCTTACTGAAAAATCACTTTTAAGCATGACTGCGTATAATCCCTTAAACTGTAGGTGCAACTTGATTTGTTTTCAGCTCCCAGAATCGCGATTTGGTGTTCCAAGGTTTGGTTGAGTTTGCTTTTGTTTTATTAAGTGTTGGATCAGCATTAGGTAGAGACCCTATTGCTGAGAAACAATGGCAACTAGGTAATATGATTCTGTTCAAAATTATCAAAAGGAAGCGGCATATAGCACCGATAATTATCCAAACTTTAAGTAATCACATCATAACAGGACATAATATAACACAATATATAGGTTAGTGCGGGATTTTTGAGAAACATTACGTAAAATCGGTCATGACGGCAACAGAAATTAGAAAAATGTAATGTAGTCTTGCCTTTGTCTTACTTATTGGCGTGTCAAAGTTCCTATGGTACTAGAGACAAAGAAAGCTGCCCTAGTTTCATTTGATTCAAGTACTAGTCAGAGTACTTTTTAAAAAAACTGTCCCAATGTTGTTCGTTTTAGTAGTACAAATTTTATCATTTCTAAAATAAAATTTCATTTTTTTATACATAGTAACGATATGTCCACTACTCTTTCTTTTTTTCGAAAAAACAGTAAAAAATTTAATGTTTTCCCCAATTTAAACCTGACTTTTCATTTTACTCTTTTGTTATCAGTGGAATTGAATAAAATTGACATCGATTATAGATGAGAGTGCACTTGGAAATACTATAGATTCGTTTTCTTAAGATTCGCATCCGTTTTTGAGAAAACTTTATGAATAGGAGTTCGAAAAAAATTTGATAGTACTGACTGTCCTAGTCCAAGCAATCACCTTTCATAACTTCTTCAATTAATACCTAAGAGGTACTTTGAGTCTACTTCTTATACGGCTTAGTTTGAGTTCTTAAAGTTTCAATAATTGAAAAAGTTATGAAAAATAATTGCTTGGGCTGGAACAGTCGGTATAAGCGAATCTTGAAAAAAAAACAAACATAACGCCCTCAAGCACATTGTTCTCTATAATGATTGTGAATTTCATTTAATTCTCTTGATAAAGAAAGACGAAAAGCGAAAAATCGCCTTTAACTTGAGTCAAACATTGATTTTTTCCGTCTTCGCGAAAGAACTCAACTATTTTTTCAGTCAATTGCCATTGTAAATGAATATCAAAAGAAATAAAACTCAACGGCGCACAGGTCAACAACTATAGAGAAGTGCGGGGTTCACCCTTAAGAGTAACGGCTAGGGCTTGAGTTCAGTTTCGCAGATTTGTGGTTTAAGGTTTGTTACTTCAGAGTAAAGTCTTTCTTATATCGTTCTGTTGTAAGTAGACTTTAAGAGTCGGAAAGTCGTGATAACCGATTTTATTGCAATCAAGACCCAATCTAATAATTCTCTCGGTTCTAGAGTGTTTATATATGTTATGTAAAAATCTACAATTATTAATGTTAGACAATCGAAATATAATCGTTCAACTAATGGATGGTTTGGTTCAAATGCCGGCAAATAATGCAAATCAATTATTAGATTGTTTGATACCGTTAACAAAAGTTTCACCAACAATTCGTGATCATTTAATATTACTGTTAAGGAAAGCCTTATATTCAAAGTATATATAATTTTAAATAATTGTAACCATAAATTACACAGAATTATTATTTTAGAATAATAGAGACTCGTCAAATGGCCGTAAATGGTTATTTAAAATTATTAACAACAATCAAAATTTCCAATCTAACACCATTAAGTCAATCAAGTTTCAACGGTACATTTTCATCCGGTCATTCATTATTCACACAAATATCAGTCAGTCGAATAACAGCATCACAACAAAATTCTGTTTATAGTAATGAAGCATTATGTTTGGAAATTTTAAGTATTTTAAAACGTTGTTTTTTACAACAATTTGAAGTCCGTAATGAGCTCTATAATGGTAAAATTTCACAACTAAATCGACTTTATGTTAGAATCGAATGTTTACAGGATTATATAAGGCTTTTTGTTCCAATCCAGATTTAGGTTTACCAATTTTAGATGTTTTATGGTTGCATTTCAATGATTATTATGAGATTGATGAAGATACCCTACCACCTGTGAAATTTGATAAATTAACAATCACAAAAGATATTACAGTTACATTACAGGAACCGTTAGGACGATTGATTTTCACTATAAGTTTGATAACAACGAAAATTGCCAGGATCGACAATGAAAATCCGATTGTTGATAAATTTGTTGATATACTGGAATCGTTGTGTAAACGGATGATAAACTGCGAACTCGTACACTTTGGTTTGGTAAGATACAGACAAAGTTTCGGTACCCGCCTCCAAAATTATTCTACTTTTGTTTGAAAATAATTATCAAAGGGTAAAAAAGTTTTGCTGTTGCCTCTCACCGGCTCTGTTCCATAACAATAGCCTTTTGATTTTTAAGATATTTTAGCAGAGCTGAAGAAGCTCCACAGCAAATCAGCGATACAGTTTTAAGGGTGGTGTTTTTTACTATTTTTATCACCATTTTTGAAACATGAAAAGCTTCAGTCGGCCTTGTTTGTACCAATTTTTTGTTGCAAAATTCTATTTTCTTCCAGGACGATGGCACCGATTTATCCGATGTAACACCAGAAGCTCAACATAAATCGTTCGTACTACAAGAAGCAATGAGTATTTACGAAGCCCTAATTGGTTATAAGATATTTCTATGGGACACTAAACAAAAGGAAAATATTTGCCAACAAATTAATAGTCTATTTCAGGGATTGTCTAGATTAAAACATTTATCAAAAGTATTAATCAATTATAGAGAAAATTTTCAATAAAAACAAATATTTTTAGAATTCATCAAAACCAAAAAAAGGTGATAAAAAGAAAAAAATCGACACATCAACACAATCTGATAGTTCAACAACATTCACAACAAAAAAAGAGAATGGTAAATCAACGAAGAAAAGTTGTACAATTTTTGATTTCCAAGTTGTTATAAAGGCGTTAAAATTACTCTACGAGTTAGTTGATTTAATTTCAATTAATACGAAATTTACTTAAATTAAACACAATTGTAGGCCAAATAATACAGATGCGGATAATTTGAAAACGAAAAAAGAATTCCATCAACACATCATCAATGCCACTTTATCGCTAATTAGTTCTTTGAAGCATAAAAAATTGATTGAAATCGAAACGGCAAAATTAATCTACAGTCATTTATGTGATATTGCAATAATTCTATATGAACAAATTATCAAGAAAATGTCAACATTTATCGAATTCGATAGTACAACATCGATATTAGTTGTTGAATGTTTTCTAATGATATTGAATTTAATTTACAATCAATTTAAGGCGAATTTTAAGTCGTTTCTATGTAAAATCTGTACGTTTCTCAGTGTCAAGAAGGCGCCACTAATGTCCAGTCTTTGGATAACACGGTTTCAGTTTACATCGTGTTGTAAAGAGCGATGTTTATTACCGTATTGTACGACATTGTGAGCGCCTTCTTTGGGTCTAAACAAAGTCTAAATATTCTTAAATTCCAGTGGATAAGAATAAAGATGGTAACATTTCCGATTACCTTCTCGAATTGTTCAAGGTCTATCAGAAATTGTTCGAAATTGAAGAAGAAGCTGTGGCTGACGACACCGAAATTAGGAAACTAACACCTCTTGTTATCAATACGTTACATTTTATAATGAATCAAATACCTGTCGATTCGGATAGTGTTAATACGCAAGTTTATGTGAGTCTTCTAGTTTTTTTATCAATAATAAAAAAATAATTTTAATTATTATTCAGATCCTGGAATGGTTGAAAGGTTTCGCAGTCAATCATACGGTAAAAAGTAAAACTATAGTAAACGGTTTTATTAGTTTATTCTTTGATGCTCATATAAAATTTAAAATTAGTTTAACTCTATTTGAGAATATTGCAATAAAATTAGGTGATATTACTGGTGTTATTAATGAAGTAAGTATTCTGTTAATTTCTTTAGTGCAGATGTCATCGGTGTATTGTAAAATCCGTCAGCTAGAAAATGACTAGCCAGACCGTAAAACGGTGAATATTTTGATGTATTTTATTGCCTGAAATGTTCAGATATTTCACACCCACGGGCCTGACCTGACCTAAACAGTATGACAGCCGGGGAAGGCGAAAACTGTCAGGAGCTACAAAAACAGCCCCTGTTAAAAGGACAAGACTTATGCAGTTTTCTAGATGACGAATTTTACAATACGCCGACGACATAAGTAACTCAACTAAATCGTTGCAGGAAGATAATAATGATATTGAAAATTTCAAAATTATCACCGATATTACAGCACCAAATATATTTTCATCTTTATGTAACAACTTAAAAACAATATTGGAAGATGTCGATTGGATTATAGCACGATTACGGGCTGAATATAGTATGATCACGTATCCTGGCGAGGACAAAATCGAAAGAAGTGAGTATTTTCCAATTTGTAATGTTTCCTTACGCCATCATTCTAAACAGGGTCGGGCTGGTGATGCAAAACGTCCCGGACGTTTAGCAGTCGACAACGGCCTACCATATATTTTCCAGTCACAAATGAACTGAAAAGTTTAAAATATTCTTATTTCAACAATAAAGCATATATGTATGTATATAAAGGGTGGGCAAACTGTCCAGGTGGATTTACTTACCGTCCACTATTAAAATGTGTACATGAGTTAATAAGATGGAGTTATAAATTTCACTTATCTTTGGCTATCTTCGTAAACGTGTCGACCTTCCATTTTGGAACGACTTCTATTGCGGTTTATAAGAATTTACCTAAGACATGCCAAACATCTGCTATCTTCATTGTTAGTATAATGATGTTCTACATGGCATGATTGATACCGGCCAGTAATGTGTCGGAGAAGAAGAGGGACTAACAAAGAATTTTAGAATATCTTAGTAAACAATCAGGATTGTAACGAGATTCTTCCTATGCGCCTACATCGTTTACCCTCCCTATGTGTACTGCATTTGAAACAGTAAGAGAGTGTTTACTTCAAGCTTCAATATAAAATTAATTTTACAAGATAGTCCGGACCTGATTCTAGAGACACCTCAAAAGGACAACTTTTTTCTTGTTTCGATTTTCTTTACTTCCCCTTTTTAAGAGGCGTTATCATTATTTCAATAACTACAGGCCCAACTAATTTTATTTTGTATAAATCGTCTCTCCCTTACTACATAAGCTTTTTTGTTTGCAGAGAGAGAATTGTTGAAGAGCAAAGAACGTGGAGTTTGTTGCCAATTATGTTTTCTTGTAACTATTTTAACAAATTTATGTAATTGTTGTATACCTGCTGGTAGTCTTTTGGAGGCAGTTTTAAAGGACTTAGCACTTCTCTACAGTACAATGGGTTCGCTTGCTAAATATTTTGTTCTACGTTCATCGAAAATCAATCCAGCTTTTCAAGCAGCAAAGTGAGTATTTCGCTTCTTCTAGATGCCCGGAATAAATAATTCGAGATTACTTCAGCCCAAAAAATTTTTCAAAGGCATTCCTAATAATTGTAATCAGAAGAACTAACTTCTGGGAAAAATAGTGTCAGTATGAAACCAGAATCACAAAACAATAGAACTCGAGCAGTCTTTTGAGCATCCTGTAAAACAGGAGACTTTCTGAAATTATTTTTCTCGGTTTAACGAATACGCCTGACAACATTAATTCTTTTAATTGCGTAACCTCCAGTCAGATGACCTCTAGAATTGATCTACTTACATCATTACGAGCATCACTGACATGAGGATGGTAATTAGGTAGGGCATTAAGTGATTAATGCCGAATTACTTATAGCTTGGCGCCCTACATAAGTGTTACTGTAATCAGATTCAAATTATTGCTAATAAATCATTTTTTCTTAAAGGTTTGAAAGATTGGTCAAATTAACTGGAAAACAACTATCACCAGTTGTCTATAAATTAATCACATATATCGATGAAAGTCAAAAACAGGAAACTTCCACTCAACAACAACAGAATAGCAAGAAGAAAACTACTGATACAACAGCATTAAAAAGTAAAGTATTGAAAGAGACACGTCTTATACCGAAAGTTGTCTATGAAATTGAACAATTTAGTAAATTTGTTATACAATTATCGAAAACAACGAAAATCGATCTATCGAAGTTTGTTGGTACTGGTACAGTTCGTGATTTTCGTATTTTACATTTAAAAGAAGTGTTGGAAAAGACTGATCATCTTGCACCACCGATTACACAATCCACACAGAGTGATTCAAGTGCTTTGGATGATAGCAATCAGCAGTCTGATGAAGAATCTCCACCTGTTAAGAAAACTAAGCAATAAGTTGTATTTTTCATTTTTTTATTACAAAAGTTCTTACAAAAATTACATAAAAGAAATTGAATCTAATGTTATATTTACAAATTAACTATGATGAAATCGTAAACTTAACCAAGTCAATAGTGTTGAACAACCCGTAACACAACAATAACGATGTTTAACCTGTCTATAATGCCTGTTTTTATCAAATCTGAGGTATTTCCGTTTACCGTATTGGGTGGACACAAAGAGCCGACTTTTCAGCTCGATTCTGTTTGTGTGTCCGCCCATTAATACCCGAAATCTTGAGGTAATCTATAGTTGTCCATACAGAAATTACGCAACGAAATCCAATGGCCGATTAAAACCACCTTTACGATTCATGTACTGCCGATATTTCCTCTTCAAAATCACATGAACACCACCCACATCATTGCCTTCAACCTTCTTCCCTTTCGTCGTATCGAAACTACAAAAACCCATCAGTTTCATCATTTCCTGCTCGTCGGCACTCTTGCCCTCCAAATCAGCCTGTGTGACAACCGGTCGTTCCGATTGTACTGATCCCTGTTTCGAACCGCCACGTTTTTCCAGACTTCTGGAACGTGACCGGGACAATGAACGGGAATAACGACGCCGTGCCTCGCTACGTTCATGGGAATCGCCACGACGCCGCTGACGTTCTCGTGAACGGTCCTTGGAACGTTTCCGGCGATGACGGTCGCGATCACGCTCACGCTCCCTATCCCGATCCTTATCGCTACGGTCGCGGTCTCTGTCACGGCGTCGCGACGACGTGTACGGGGATCTGGAACGACTGCGACGACCCATTTGAAACTACAACAATAAGAAATATTAGAAATAGGGTAACTTGAGCCGAATTTATTAGATTTCTCATATGCATTGGAGAGAATAATCGACGGGCGGTATTGTTTATCAGACGCACGTGCTATAGTAATACAACACCCCAAAATTGGGTTTTATAGGGGACAAAGCCCAAACGTTCGGATTACGTTTTGTTTTCTAAACTAGGAATTTATTGAAAAGAATTAACAAAAAATACTTACAAAAAAACGGTTTTTGTTGTTTTTTTCTCAAGAAAAATTCATAAAAATTGTTATAAAAGTTTGATTTTTTTCACGAAATTTCGTCAAAAGTGTACCGAAAAACTAACCAAAAAATTTTGACAATTACTCAATCGATAAATAAAAATGTCGATTTAGTTACGATTTTTTACGCGAAACGTCGCTAGTGTTTCATTCGTGCATCATCAACAATTCTCGTCTCTATTGTCATCTGTCGATAAGGTTGGAAATCGTTTGGCACCTCTTTTCCAGGTTAAAATCTAGTGCGTAATCACCCGAGGTTCTGCGCGTGTGCGGTAAAATCGTCGAAGAAGAGAGGTGTTGGTGTGTTGCTGCTGCGGTTGAAATTGCTGAGGGTACGCGAAACGAACTGATTTTTCGTTTTTTTTGTTAATTTAAATCAAACCGAAAATCGAATTTAAGAAAATTCGAACAATTTTTGTAGTGTTACTAACGGTTTACTTCGTTGTAGTTATTTGTTAAACGAACCAATTTGAAAAACTATCGATGGGGCGTATGCTCGATTGCTGGCGGCTTCTGTGGTGTCATTAAGTAGGAAACAATTTTCGTCGTCCTGTAACAATTATAGGAAGTGTGGAGTGATTAAATTCCAACAATAATCGATTCGAATTTAAACGAATTCTTTTTTGACCACGAACAACAAAAAAAGGTAAGTTTCTTGTTAAATTGATCAGGGGGTGAAATCGATCAGAATTGAGCCCTGGGCCTTTCCCAGGGGTGTGTCTGTGACAATTACAATAATTGCGAAATTTTCCACCATTCGAATGTCGACAAGTTATCGCCTTATCTTGTTACGAAATAGAGTTAATTCACTTCAAACCGATTAAAATTTGGATAAATCTAGAGAGCGGTGGGATTTTTTCGATTTCTTTGTTTATTAACGGGTAGATTGATGGGCAACAATCAACGAAAACCGGGCGATGACCGGCTTCTAGTCAGTTATTTCCTGTCTCATGTACGTGTATGACCGTTGACAATAATAACGAAAAAAAGACGATTTGTGGTCGTTATAATTTCTAATTGGTTACTTACGAGTGGTTCTGTTTCAGTTTTTATTTTGTTACTATTACTAGTGATGACGACGGTAATGACGATGAGGTCAAAATCGATGTTTGCCATTTAAATAGATTGTTGTCTGTGTGCCAATTCCAATAGAATATATTGCAGTATTGTTATGTTAACGATTAGCCTTTTTTTCGAATGTTATTTCCTCTTTTAACCGATCGAAACGACTGTGTGGAATTGTGTTGAGTTTTTCTAGGGCAATTACCCCAGGGCCCACGCTTGAGAAATCAATTATAACGATATACAAGGGAATACTGATATTGTGGCTTCATTTGTACACAAACACATCGAGAATTTAAAACAGAAAATAACTGGAATTAAAGAATAATAAGCTTATTCGTCTGGTTTTTAGAAAATTTTGTATATATTTTAGTCTCTTATAGTTTTTTAAATGGAATAGTACTGTGTTTATAAAAATACAGTGAATTTGATTAAAAAATTAAAAAATAAATCTTCTAAATCAATTTCATCGCCTTCAAAGTAACCATCATTTATGCCAATTATCAAAACAGTCTGGAAAATCCTTTTCTAGTATCGAATTCAGGTCGAAATGGCATCCATAAGTCGTCTTTTAAACTAAGGGAAATATCCCACTTCATAACACCAATTAGATTATGAAGTATTTTAGTAGGTAGAAAATGCTCCGCTTTTCAACAGAATATGAGCTTTTCTCTGCAAATTAAGACGTTTTGAACATATTTAATTGTAAGAAAGAAAAATGAAATAATGGACTATTACCGCTATGATTGAAATTGTGCTTTCGAGCCAAATGTTCAAGGTTCAATTCTCGGTGCTCTCTGCTTCTTTTTTTTCGATTTTTTCCGCCGTTTCATTTTTACATTTAGTAACAAACGTTTAAAAGATAGCACATTATAAGTATATTTGTTATGAAACATAAAAAAAGAATGAAAATCAAAAGAGAGGACTTTGCCGGGATCGAACCGCGAACGTCTAGTTCAAATCCACAATCTACACGCCAACAGTGTATTTTGATATATTGTTTTTTCGATTCTTTTCTCTTAACACATTCGCGGACAGTTTTGTGCAGTAAGACGTACCCAAAACATCACTTCTTCAGTAGGACAGCTTATATTAGTTACCATCTACTTGTATGGATTTAAAACATGCTATAGCCGTCATTTGTTTATTTGAATAAAAACACATGACTGCTTAGACCAGCTATGTCAAAGTCAAAGTCACTCTTGGGCCAAAAGCATGAAGACCGTAGACTAGGTGGGCCGCAAAACCTAATATTAAAGAAGACAAACTATTGAAGATCTTAATTAAAAAAGTACTATTATAGGACAAGTATATTTATTAAATTTTCAATAAAAAGGATATTACAAAAAAGTACAAACTTTAACTTCTGATTGTTTTCAAAATTGATTCGGGCCGCACAAAAATGCTCAGTGGGCCGCATGTTTCACATGGCTGGCTTAGACCGTCATAACCTGAGCTAGGAAAAGATATTTGACGTCTATAGCCGTACTGACCGCGAATGTGTTAAGTATCTTCCAAGCGGCTCAATTTGCAGAAAAAAGCCGATACTATTGAAAGGCATTTTTTACCCACTAAAATAGGTACTTCATAATCTAATTGGTGCGTATGAAGTGGGATACCTCCCTTTTCATCAATTTTGGCGAAATAGTCTCGAATGGTTAAAAACTAAAGCTCGGCAAATAATGTTTCTTCTTAATTCTTTGGCCGGTTGGAATATATTTATAATACACACAATCATTAAAGTCAACTGTTAACAGGATTTTGATTTTCGAGTGACTTTAACACGGCTGTTCAGATCTTCGTTCACCTTTTACCCGATATTGACTCGGTTGATCGTAGGCGTAGATTCAAGTCTCATCTTTGGGAATGATGCGTTTCACGACGTCTTGGTAGGTAGAAAACATTTTGTTTCACAGATATCAGTGCGTTTGGTTTTTAATAAACAATGATCGCTTTTGCTACTTAAAAAGATTTGATCTACCACAAAATGCACAAAATGTCATTTTAAGTGGTATTTACCGGTCTTCGAGTCTTAGATCTTTGATTTGTTTAACATGTTCGCTATCTAGTGTTGCTGGTCGTCCGAGACGCTTTTCTTCTGTCGATCTCTTTACCTCCTTTTGAAGTTCTTGCGATATTTAAAAGCTTTTGTTGTGACATAAGCCATTCTATAACTTTCTCGACTTTTTCTCAGCAGAGTATTCCTTTTTTTTAAATATTTTTGAACAACATTTAATCTCAAATAAACATATCAGGCAAAGATAAAAGGATATGTTTTACCTTCAGCGCTGATTCAGCTGCACATAAGAAAAGTTCAAGTCTTCTAAAAAGGGTTTCCCCTAGACCTTTTCTGATATGCCGCTCATTTCATAAGGTCAATTTACACTGGCATAGTAACTTAAGCAAGTTATGTAGACATTTGATTTAGTACTAAAGCACTAAAGTTTTTACTGTCTAAATCAAACGTTTACACAATGCAAGTGGCTAAATTTAGTGACTTGCTTAAGTTACTGTTCCCGTGTAAATTAACCTATACGACCAGTTCCTAATTTAAAGTACCTATTCATAATCATCGATAGTTGCGAGAAAGCAGCCTATGTTGATAATCGCCTCTCTCAGTTGCATAATTATGGCTTCTCTTGACTCTCGTTCATCCACAAGGCTACTTGCGATTCACTAGTCAGACCTTCAATTCATTTTCTTTACATTTTTTATTATTGTATGGATTGTTGTCTAATTTTAGTGCTTTGACTTTAATATCTTGAGTCATTACGCTCAATATAGTACTCGTCTTGGTTGCTTCTAAAATCATAATACACGTGTATATCAACATTACATGATTTATGATGCAAATCACTACTCCTCCCTCACAGTCATCCAACCACGGTGGTATATAATTTCGCATCTTTTATATAGCAGTTTTCTGAAATTCCATTTAAAATTTCAGAACTCAGGCAAGGGCATTTGTATTCACAATAAATGAATAAATACATGTACTTCAAGAAAAAAATCTACAGAAAAACAAGTCATTACAGATTTGTAATAAAAATTCTAATTTCCTTCGGTTAAATAATAATGTGGGTGGATGGGTTTTTTACCTATCTTTAAAATTGATATTAAATTCCATCTTTAGTACTTAATTTATGTAAATTGAATCTTTATGTAATGAAAAAAATCACAATTTTTATGAAGTTATATTTGAAATATTGCCAAAAAACATCAAACTCCCAGATGTTCAACTGTTTATATTAAAAATTATTTTATTTTTCTTTAATTAATAATAAAATCTAATAACTAAACTTATAGAATTCACTCCAGAATTGAATAAATAAGACTCTGTTTGACAAAAGGCACTACTAGACTGTATATTAATTAATATAAAAGACATTCTACATCTATTTATGTATGTATAAACCGCAAAGACAACAAAAGGCTATTTTTAATCGGTATGAATGTGTAATTAGTTGCATTAATCAAAGGTTAATGACAGATAAGTTAACACATTAAATTCGCAATTCGTAATTTGAATCATCAGTGAAATAATGTTTATTTTATTGGTTCGTTCAGATCATTAACTGAATCTTAATTGAATATAAGAAAAATAATTAGATGAAGATTTAATTTGTAAGCTTGACAATGTTATTAGGACTTTAAATCTTGCTATAACTATTATTATTTATGATAAACAGAAGCACACAGTTGTCTTTTGCACTTCGCAGAGAATCTTTATTTGTTTGTTGTTGATTCAACACGACATGAATTGCTTTAATCAACATCAGATTGTCGAAAAAGTGTACAATATAAATACATTCATTTATGCTAATTTATTAAATATTCAACAGTGATTTAAATATTTAATAATGCACCAAATATTATGATAAGTATCGCCTGTCTGCACATTTCTCCAAAACAGAACAAGAGGAACGTTGTAATATAATTTTTTTTTTGGGAACCAAAAATTAATTTGGCGAATGTAAAAATAAAAGGAAACGGTTCGCATACGTTATTCTTGAAATTTACGTCAGAAAGATTTATTTGCCTATGTGTCATTCGACTATAAGTGTATTCAGTTATGAATTATAGTTATCGTCCTGTTATAGTGGACCAACTTATGACTCAATAGATTACTAATGACTAAAAGATCCTTGTTAGCATTTCAACAAAGAGTATTGAGTTGGTCAGAGCATTTGCTGAAATTTTCTATTGTTCACTTTGCTATTTTTCCTAGTAAAAATTTCCTTCCAACTGAAACATTATTAAAATGATAGCAGCAGTTCTAGGGATAAGGCCACTAAATCAATACAGAATGTGCTCAACTGTACATCTCTTCCAGATTCCCGAAAGGTCTTCGGATCTTCGACTCAAAGAAGGTCATTATCAGAAGATATTTTGACGATATCTAAAATAAATCCGTTTTTTGGGTAAAATTTGTTGTAGAGTCTGTGTCTTATTATAAGGCAGTCTACTAAGACTAGCCTCGCACTATGCTTATCTTCAGACGATTTTTACAGCTACCGTGTTTTGACAGCAATTTATAGGCAAAATGGGGCCCTTGAGTTAAACCTGTCACTCAATTATTTTCTGAGAGTGCGTAGATTGGGGCATTAAACATTTGTGAAATACGTTACGTTAGTCACGTGATATTTTGTTAGAATGATTCTCACACCACACTATTATTTTTATTTGAACTTTTATTGTTGCCAGTTGTGTAGGTGTTTTACTTTCACTCATTATCAGTATTGGTTTCCTTTATTTATTTAATAAAAAATATTAAATTACGTTTGATATGTTTATTTAACACTAATTTTGAAAAGAAAACAATGCCAATAAATAGTTTGTTGTATTATGTTCTAATTTATGGAATGCCGTATTGTTAACTAAATTCAATAAAAATTGATGATTAGAAAGAAGAAATATTTAAAGACGAGGATTTTATTTAATGTTTGAAGTTTTACCGATTCGTTCTGATCATAAGTAGATTTCTAAAAATATTGACATTGTCGCAACGAAATTCTTCGTACAGCTGCACTTGAGTATATGTGTTAAAAAAGAAATGGCGGCCATTATTTCAACAAAACCAAATAAAAATGAAAAAATAAGCCTGTATATGTATATAGAGAGACTTTATATATTATATATTTTATACACACAAAACATTGTAATGTTCTGTGACCACACAATCAAACCAGTATTATATACAAACATAGAGACTGGATGATCTCATCTTTATCTTATGAAAGTTGTTTATATAACAAGTTTAAATATTACAGATAATTGTTGTATAGGAAACGCGTAGCGGTCAGTTTTCTAATTAATTTTCTTTTATTTTTAATTTAAAGCCAGATGCTATGATTTTTATGGAATCCTGTAAAAGTGGAAAATTTTCAGTAAAAATTCTTTTATTGTACAAATGAGTTTTTATTGAAAGCATGACCTAGTTGAAGTGATGAGTTTTTACCACATAAGTATGTAAAGTTGTAGAGGTCACATTTTTAAGATCTCACAGTCGATTATGGTCAGGCTAGTATAATTGAGCCGGCTCGGTTTTAATAAAAAAAACAATTAAGAATCCCCTAATAATTGGATAAGCTACTGTTATTTTTATTGCTGTAAAGTCAAGGCGTTCAGATAAGCTCAGGTGACGTATATTTGAAATTTTTCCAACATACTTTTGTAGTTTCGTATTTTTAGCTATATTGTTAACATTCTGTTACGGTTATACAGTTTGGTTTTAATTGAAATGCCGTGATGATTAATTTTTGACCGCTGAGCGAATTTTATTAATTAGGCACTATGTAATTTAGTATTTTTGCCTTTCTATTTGTTTTTTTTTATTGCACGATATTTGCATCTCTACACTTATTTATAGTTAATGTTTTCTTTCTATTTTGATCTCTCCATGAAAATTCCATAGTTTTTCTTCTTTTAATTCTATTAAAAAATTCCATTGAGATTATTCATTGTTTGTTGATATTTTGATTCATACATCAAATTTTGCCCATCTATCTACGTATTTGTAATAAAATAAATAAATAGTTGTTATTTTTGTTGGTGGATTATTTTGTTATCGACTACTAGAAATTTCAATTTCCATTTTATTTCATGGATGTTAAATATGTATTTCAAACTTTCTAACATTGCAATCTGATGCATTTACATCTTGTTACAAAACATTTGTTTATTAATTAACATAAATATGTAATTTATGTTAATATGTATTATTCTGGCACTTCTTCAGAATTGATTATCGTGTAGAAAACAATGTAGCTTTAATAAAAGAACTCATTTTCTGTCAAAACAATATTTACTAAATGACAATGGAATTTGTTTATAACGGAACTTATTATCTTGTTATTTGTGGTTCTAGCGACAAGAAAAATTTGAAGGTTCACTATTACTTCACATACGAAATACGTGTTCAGTTATTTTGAAATTCTGCGTAAATACGTTTAAAATCATTATTCTAGAGCAGTGTTACTCAAACTTCTTGAAATGATGGCTAGCACTGTTTGCAAAAATGTAATTTTCATTTAAGAAAAAAACTGGCACAACTCTCCCTTCAATTGTATTTACATTCTCTATCTAATTCCAACTTCCAGCTCTCTAATTTCGAAAATAACGTAATGTCCATACGAAATTTCGTCTCTTATTTTATGTTCTTTTTGGGGATGAATTTCTGAAAACACTTATACTGTTGACTTTTATTTATGAACTGCAGCCTAAGCATCAATGATGAACTTCTATTTAAATCTATATCTCCAATTTAAATCCCTTAAGGGATAGGTATTCAAGGATCCTTTGATAGAGTGCCAGTGTTCCGTGGAGTACGATTTGACAAGCACTGGTCGAGAGTATTGTTTTTTTTTTGGAGTTTTCGGTGGCTTACTGCTTTATCAATTAAAATTGTAAAGCCTTTATTTATGACGTAGCACTTACTGTGGCATTAAGAGACATCCTTATTAAAAATACTTCTAAAGTAAATCTCTTAATTAATTATGTTATATTTATTAATCACCAAATATAGCCCCTTTTCTAGTAAAGAACATTGTACAATTGGAGATTTTAATTTGTTGTTCCCAACATATCGTAGGTGCTCATTTCTGGACATCTGTTTTTGTTGGTGTTTAAAACGAAATTAGAGCTTCCTGCTTTCCTGATTTTAACTGTAAATATTTTATTAACCCTTTATTTTGATTATTATTTTCTTTCCTTTCGAAAAAGGTAGTCATATGAGACCGTTCCGTGCAGCCTAACAGAATATATTCGCATTATATTTTACAAAATGTTATGCAACATATAATAAATGCTAATGCTGAAGTGCCAGAATACCAAATTTAGTGCATTTTTCATCGGCGGCGAAAATTCAGCTACCTACAAAAGTTAAGAATGACGTATTTCTAAAGGTTTCACTTAATTCTTAGGTTAATCTAGTACTTGTTGTGATTAAAATTCAAATTGAGCTCATACTGTGCCTGTTCGATTCCGATTCGATAACTTGTCTGTTAATTTGTTTGGTTTAAATTGAATGTTGATATCATTAGAAAAATCCATCAATTATTGGTAATTCGTTAATAATTGCTTAAACTAGGCCAAGTCACATCCGTTTTACTATAAATATAGAAAAATTTAAGTGTAATTTTAGTATTTTGTAGTTTATTTTCTGCTTTTCTGACATCATTTTTGCTAAAACCTCGAATGAAGTAGGTGTTAATTTGTTTCGTTGAAACAAATAGGAAGTAATTTATTCGACATGTATTTTTTTTTGTAAATCCTATTCACTAACTTTACTACAATATCGTTATCGAAAAAATAGTTGATAAACACTGTAATAGCATAATTAAAGAAAAAAATCCAATTTGGTGTTTTTATACACTTCTAACCAATAACTACAGACAGATACCAGACATTGAAATATTTTTAAAAATTGTCTTGACGACAACTTAATTCAACGTAGACTTTGTATATTTCTTGTTCACCCTCTTGAATGTATTTATTTTTCACATTTTAAACCTAACATAAACTAGCAACTAGCTATTTATGGAAAACACAATCTACTTCCTACATATTTAATCAACCCTACAATATTCCAGGAGGTGTTTTTTTCATTTTTTTCCGAGTTCAATGTACTTGTTTGCGTGACTATAATGATAGGACCATCATTATTGTACGAACAATAATCGAATTTTTTGTTTTCAAAAAGATAAAGTCTTTTTGATGAGTCATATACGAACATAAATGTTAGAATCAATAATTTTCGACAATTTACTACAAAAAAAGTTGCATTAATTGGAATAAAATCTAGCAGAAGAATTGGCAATTATCCAATATTACAAGGTTGTCGGTGAATAATTTTAGTTCGAAAAATTGAATCATCCCACTAGTGTATAATAAACTCTCTGTTGCAAAAAACTAGATAAAATAAATGAATAATTTGGGAATGAAATTACGTCATTTTTTTGGCTAAATAAAAGTAATTGAGAGAAATTTTGATATTTCGAAAAAGTTTCGATTTCTGTGCCTTCAATCAAGCTATTTAAATTGTTGTTATTATTATTATTACCTAATTTAATTGATATGACCTTATTGTATAGTTTATTATCATTGCTCTGAATACATAAATGTCGTCTTCTATCAAATGAACAATTAGAAGAATAATTGCAGTCACGTGACTTACGTAATAGTGTTTGCAGTTTCTTTCGTTGCATTTTGTATGAGAAATTCGTACACTTTTATTCAAAAAATTCCTTGGGAAGATTATCAAAATTATCACAACTGTATTGTTTTATAGCAAATTCTAAAATAATTAACGATTGTGTAATAATCAACAATAATTAATTCTATAAATATGGGAAATAGTACAATATAACAACTTGTATTGTTAATTGTTGTAAAAATTTCCAGTATTTAACTGTAATGTAATGTAATATTTATGTTATTATTACAAAATTATTATGATAAAATGTTAACCTTAATGTTACGTTTATCAAATGATGACATATCTTAAAAATAAAAACATTCCCAAATGATTATGTCATAAATTTTGTTCAATTGTATGCTCTGGTAAAAAAATTGGGCGAATTTTTTAATTAAATTCATCTCAATTAAACCTTTTGTTAAATTTACCGAACGTTTCAGCGAATAAAGTGGTCAGTTAAAATGGGAAAAATTCATCATCTTCAAAACAGACAACCTGTACTTAATTTTCAACATTGTTAGGGATTAGTTTGTCGAATTTTTTGTGAATAGTGGTCGGTCGGTTGTATTCCATCTTTTACAGTCATGACATGAATAAAAATAATCTTGAATCAAACATTATACTCTATAATCGAAAAAGTGAAAGTCGATTAGATTTGTTCAATTGAACAAATGTTGAAGGTGTTGGAAAATATTCGTATGTTAACTTTGTAGATATTGCTTTCAATTAAAAAATTATATATGTATTTAAATAAAATATGTTCGTGTTTTGTTGCTTATTAAAATTAAATTGATCGCGTGACTTTTTTTTATGTTTTTGAAAACGTTCAATTATGCGGTTGTTTATTCGCAATCCAATTAATTTCCAAAATTGATATGAAAGTCTTGAATGACTCTAAAATTCGTCGAATTTATTTTATCAACGACTTTGTTAAAGAACTTTGATGTCCTTAATCTTCTGAGTGCACTTATGCTAAAGATTACATTAAGCCCTC
This sequence comes from Epicauta chinensis, assembly GCA_021725515.1. NCBI lineage: Eukaryota > Metazoa > Arthropoda > Insecta > Coleoptera > Meloidae > Epicauta > Epicauta chinensis. The sequence goes on along the minus strand of JAEDXX010000347.1, from coordinate 45,147 downwards.
CCTAACGCTGGCTTTTATTACATTTAATTTGTCACTCAAGCACAGGGGATCGGTGCAATCCTTCCTGCCAGACAAGGTTAACTCTTCTACTAATTCTTTTTTAATTGATAATAGTTAGAATGCTACCAGCAAAAAGTTACAAGTAAATAAATTATAAGAAGGGCTAAGAAACGCCATTCCTAAAGCTTTGCCATTCTTAGGCAAATACTTGCTTTGCTGTGGTCTCCGACCTGCTGAAAAATATATACCGAAATTTTCAAGGTTTAAGAAAAGGAATAAAATGATTAGTCCTCAGTTTTTTATTCTAACTGAATTGTCCAATTGGCCTTTCTATTTGATAAGCTTAATGTTTATGCATGAAGGAGGAATACATGTGTTCTTTATTTATTTAACTTTTACTTTTTGCCCTTTTAGCCATAAATAGTGGTTCGTAAAAATCGTTGGAGGATTAAATAACAAAAGAGTGCTTCTCACCCCTTCGTCAGAAAAATAAAATAAATTTTTGACGCGATTGGCTTTCAACTTTGAGTTTGCCTGTGCTTTACTTCTAGCACCCTTCCTTCACTTTTTCCACAATTTAAAAAAATATCAGAAATATTTTAATGTACATGGAGATCAGATATTGGTTGTTCAATTTCTTAGAATATTACTTCGTATAAACAACAGTGGAAATTGTTTAAATCTTTAAAAAATGATCCAGTTGTTTTTTATATTCAAATCCATTTAAATTTTTTCTATTTATAAATTTAAATAATATCTGGAGGTGTAAAAATATTGTAACAAAACGGTATTTTCTTTAATCAACAAAAATCATCAATCAATTTTTTGTGTTATTTGTTCGCTTCTTATTGTTAGAATCGTAATATACAGGCTGGATATTCAATCTAAGCTCACAAGAGACGAATAGTAACGTTCAACTTTGTAGCACACATGATACGCCTTCTTTATACAATTTCTGAAAAATATTTCTTTTAACCTGGGTCCAGTTCATATGCATGATTTGAAATTAAGGCGCCTTTTACGTGTCGTACAAAAAAAATAGTAACTTGTTACAAAAGTACCAAAAAAATATATCTGAAAGAAATAAAAGTGATGGTTGATTTTATTTGAAAAAAATAAATCGCAATTATCTGTGTAATCTTTTCAAACCGATTACGTATTGTTGATTTTTGTATTTTTCTATTTAAACTGAGTCATTACAGCAATGTCACCTATTCCATCTGTATTCTGTCTATTTAGGAAAATATCTATAAAAAGATATGTTTACACAGACAACACACGGTGTACTTAAATTTTAGAATGAACTCTATATAGAGTAATTAAGGCCATTTAACTGTTGTTTTAGTAGTTTGAACTCAAACACAATGCAATGTTGTTCCTCTAATTATTATTGAAAGATTTACATGATAAATTTCCTGTTTAATGGAATTTATCTAAAATGTAGAGAATGAAAAAATAATAGAATAATTATTTTTTCATAATGACATCGTATCTAAAAATAATTCCTTATATCATTCTCATATAAATTTTGTATAGAGCCTTGAATAAATTAAAAAAATATATTGCTATAAATATATAAGAATTATGTGCATTTTTTCTTTAATAATAATGGTAATATTAACCTATATTGACAAATTGTATGGATTTCAATTTAATTATTTATATTAGCTCATTGATATAAGTAGGAAATTTTATCTTATCAACTACTAAATACCAATAAATAAATTTATTTATCTGTTGATAAATTCCAATTCCGTTTATTAATAATAAATGCATAATAAGTTTGATTTATGAAATTATTTTATTTTTTTTATAATTAAGTCATGTTAATTCAAGAGGCCATTGAAATTATTACACAATGGTAATTATTCTAACAATTACTAAAGTTATTCCATGTGATTGATTGATTTTGATTGACGTAATAATGATTGATGAATTTATTGTTAAAAAGAAGAAACCAGACTTAACAAGCATTTAAACTCGTAACTAGTTTATGATTATTGATGTATTTATCTTATAGTAAAGTTGATTATAGTTTACTATAGCTAAAAGCGCAAGTGGTTCAAAAGAAACACTTATTAAAGCAATACCTAAGGGTCTAATTGTAGTTTATCTGAAAATTATTGTAATTATTAATTGCTAATTTGTAATAACTAGTTATTTTCTACAATTAGATTTATCTGTACTGTTAGAATTTGCTACCTCTGTTGTGGATATGTTATTTTATACTTCCGTCATAACTTTCTTATTTTTAACAGTACCTACTTGACTTACAGGACGTACCTTAAAAATTCCAAAATCATTAAGATAACCAAAACAGGTTATATAGATTATTTGTAGTTTTAGAGAGTTAACACAGTTTTGATTGATTTGTCACAAGTCATTTTAGCGTAAAAACTTTTATCATTTATTATGTCTTCACTGTATGTTGGTTTGAATCCTATTTAAGGAGTGCCTTCATTCCAAATATTTGATTTGAAAGCTATCTACCTTATAGCTGCTATACTATTTGATTCAATCCTGATTGATTTCATCTTATTTTTTCAACAATTTCATGAAAAATGAAAATTAAATAGAAAAGCTACTTCTTTAGATACGAATCTTATCCAATTAGGTACTATAAAAATTGCCTCTGGTTGTTTTGATAACAAATTGTATTTACATAATTTTTTAATTCTTATTTACATTACAAACGAACCCTTTTTGACTTGCTCGGACAACAGAAAATATGGAAAAATTGTCCAGTGTGAAGGATTTCTTTTTTTTTTGATAATTGGATTCTCTTTATTCATTCCAGTGGATTTGTGTTATTCACTGAGTGATCATAAAACAAAGCCTCAACTAGATATTGTATCAGTACAATTAGGTCCGTGTCGTTAGATATATACGTGAATGTTAGCTTTTTATGCACCAGTTGGCAAATACCTTGACCGGTTCTTTGTAGCTAATGAATTGATATATCTGCTGTCTTTTTAGTTTGTTAGAGAAACATTTCACCATACAGTTGCACTTTTTAAGGATAAAAAGATGCCAAATCAAATATGAACGCTACTTAAAGGTATTAATGCACCGAAATACTGTTTGGGCGTTATAGGGGCATCCGTAGATAATTAAAATTTTGACAAAATTGGGAGCAATATGCAATCTTGAGAAATATTCTTAAATAATGAGGGCTAAAATATTAAAGTTTGATTTGTTGAATTATAAATGGAATGTATGAAGAAGTGATGGCAACCTTCTCATGAACTAAATAATTCCTCCAGTTATCGCTTGGTGCCCTACATCCTTAATATTAGTCGTTTTATGTAACTTTGACTATAAGAAGTGGATAGTAGTGTTGAAAGTAACAGACAGAGAAGTGGAGAGATAGAGGTTGAGAGAGACGGTTGTAGACATGGGGTTTTCTAGTAATTCCGGAAGATTTTTCATGAAATATAATCATTCCTTCCAAATATCTAAGATATTTGTCGTTGTGAAATAAGTGGATCAAATGCAGAGTAAATTTGTTTAGGCTAATGAATTAATGGAATGCCTCCGTTATTGTTTGGATGATCCTAAAGGTTCTCTGTTGCTTAATAAATCGATTAATAAGCAGTTTGTGTTAATAATTGATGCATTTAGGAAACAATAAAGACGACTTAAGATTTCCCTTTATTTCGCAAGACACACTAATTACCAAATTGACTTTCCATTATTAAAATTAATTTATATCGAAGCATCTCTGATGAAACCGTATACTGTCGGTCATTGACTTATGGATCGCTTATATATTGATTTTTTCCACAACTTATATTCATATGTTGTTTTGCAACTTGATATTTGTTTAAATTCATAAATTGCTTTCTGAAATCTAATAAGATAAAAACAGATTACGATTTTTATTTAAAATTTCAACACCTATAAGTATTTCCATGTAAAAATTGTATCATAACGACTTTCCTATACAGGTTTAAGTTTCTATTCTTTTATGGCATTAAAAAGAATTACAATTAAATCAGCTTCTTTTATTACAACACAAGTCGTTTTCTGAGAAAAGATGCAATAATTTTTGTCCACGCATAAACGCTTAGATTGCAGATTTTTTATTATTGTTTAAAAAAAAGAACAATTGACTTCCGTAATTACTTTGTTTGATTGTACTAAATTTAGATGGTGATTCCATATGCGTAATAATGATGACGCCGGCGTCGTTGGCGGCGACAGCCGCAACGTTTCCTGGGTAACGACACATGAGGCGACGGCGGCGGCGCCCAATATCGATCACCATTTACGTCATTATATCTTTAAAACATCTGTTGGTTTGTCCTTTATCACAAAGGAATTTTGACCTTTTCTGCAATTTTACGAGACAAGTTCTAGTTAAAACCTGTTAATTCTTATTTTAAATTGTTTATAAAATGGAGAATTTCATATTTATTGTAAAGTTTATTTATTTCAAATCTAATAGTGGCCTATTTTTTTTGTTTTGAAAATTAATCGTGTTTCAATAAAGGAATTGGAGCGTAAGTTCAAAATTTTTTGCTAGTTTATCTAATCTAAATATTTAAACTGATAAAAAATCAATATTATTAAAAAAATATATCTATATAACGCATGATTTCGTTTATTTAAACTCATAGAACCTTCACCTTTTCTCATACTTTCAATTTTGAAAGATCCGCACTGTTTAATTAATTGCTTTCTCTTCATTGAAATCTTATAATTTTTATTTGATTTTGTTTAATTAAATTAATCGAAAAAATCCAATCAATTCAGTAATTTACTGTTATCATTTGATTGATCAATAAATAAGTACATTACGCCTTATTATTAAAAAAATATATAATTATTGAGTACAATAATTGGAGGTTTACAACGGAAATTTTTCTGTTTATTTGATGTATTCTCTTCAATACTATCATTTTAAACGTATAACAAAACTTCTAAATCGTATACATAATGGTAGAGTAAAGTACAATTTAAATTCATGATTATTGTTGACTGTATTAACATAAATGAACTATTGTCGATGACGTAAGACAATATAATTCCTGTTGAAGGCCTATATATTAACAATGAAATGTATTTTACACTTTCAACGTCAAGTTTTCGCTTTATATCAATGTATCTATCATATTATTATTTATTCAATTCTATAGAATGTCTTAGAAATGCAAATTATTAGTTTAGAAATGGTCAGATTAAGCGGCGATTGCTGTATTTATAGAACAACAACAATACATCAGATTTTGCACAAATTAATTGTTTAATGTTGCATTTGTAATTTCTGTGCCTTCACAGATAATCTGTAGCCATTATTACGTTCTTCTTATACAATTTATTTGAGAGGCAAACAGTATGAGAAGATGATACATTGGCGAAGTAACGCGATATGTTTTTCAGTATCTGTCAATACATTTAAAAGGCAATGTTTATCTTTCCTGACACACTGAAAGACTTATTCACTTCGTCGGCCACTGTAGCCTCGTATTATGCTCATATTCATCCGGATGCGTTACCATATCAATTACAATTGATTTTATTTACATCAGTTATTTATGAAAGTTTTCGTGCCTACAAGATGAACCTCTTCAGGTTTGCGTCATTTTCCCTGAAATAGAAATTTTTTAGATAATGAAACAAACTAATAAGCTATATTAGAAAAGTTCAGAGGATCTCCTGTATTGCGAACAATATCCATTTGTTTTGGGGTCTTGGGTTTCTTTGGAGACACATTTTTGCTATAGACGGTTCATAGACAAAATACCCGGTGCGGCATTATAGATTGTTTCATGATAAATATGACTGAAGGGAGCACCCTCAGTTTGTAGACGTCTCCCTTGTCTTTATGATCATCTCCTCCATAACCCACGTCTTCTGACACATGCGTTCTGATTCGTGAGACTGATATCTGTTAGCTATCAGAGCAAAGTTTGATGTTTTCACAATTAAAGAGCTCACAAATCTGCTTCTAACTGATGCATGAAATATTATAGTTTGATTGCAAAGGGACAACCGTTGTAAAAATGTATGCTTTTATGCCTAACCCAGTCATTCACCCTTTTGTAAATTATATTAAACGTCCAACTAATCGCAATAGCCTCCTTACAGTGAAAAAGGTTTAGCGTGGTGTGTAAAGGGTTCTGATTGCTAAACTTGTAATTCTTATTATAAAATATAGAACGAAAAGATACAAAAAGTTTTAATGACGATGAAGAAGTATAAACAATGAACTTTGAACTCCTCTAGACGATCGTATTTTTTTGAAGAATTGTAGCTGATAATTGTCTTTATTTTTTTGAATGCTTATGAGCCGTTTTCTGTAACTTTGTCTACCTGAAGGCGTTGATAGTAGATCAGCGAAGGGTAATTCTATTCATCAAAATGAGAAAAGAGAAATCTTCTGTGTTTATTAAAGTCTCTTCCAAGCCTAAAATTTGCTGTTTTCGGCTACCAAAACAGATTATATTTTTAGCACCTTTTGATACATTGAGAAAATGTCGATATTTATAAAAGATTTAGTCGATTGAAGGCTTTTAATAGATATTTAATTATTACTAATGTTGATTGATAATTATTGTTTAAAGATTTTATTCCCAACCGATAAAAATCATATTTTTTTTACTTTGTTTAGATAAACAATGACGGATGTGGCAAATGAAGCACCACCCCAAACCAATGGTATATCCGATGGTTTGGATGAAGACGATCGTTCAAAAATCCGACCAGCTGATATTGATGCTGATGTTAAAGAGATGGAACGTCGGAAACGTGTTGAAGTTATAATGAATAGTAAAATGTTCCGTGAAGAATTAGAACGTATAATTGAACAACAATTAAAAGAAGGTAGTGGTACAACTGGTTTAATGCAACAAATCTCCGATATGATGGGTGTTAATAAACAAGCTGGTAATTTATTTAAAAGTTCAAGTTGTGTTATACCAATCAATGATATACGTGGTATTGAGGCGATGGGTTATGCAAAAGGTGAAAAGATATTACGTTGTAAATTGGCAGCTGTATTTCGTTTAATTGATCTATATGGATGGACACAAGGTAGTCAATGTTTAGTTACGGCACGTTTAAATCAAGATGAAGAACATTTCTTGGCGAATCCGTATGGTATGATGTATCATGAGATTACAGCGAGTAGTTTAATTAAAGTAGCAATGCAAGGGAATATTATTGAACAAGGTACAACGAATTTCTCGGTTAATATAACATCATTCTCATTACATGCTGCTGTACATGCGGCACGTCCCGATATCAAATGCATTATCTATATTCATACACCATCCGTTGTGGCGATATCAGCCTTAAAACATGGTATTTTACCATTAAGTCAAGAATCTGTGGTGATTGGTGATGTAAGCACCCATCAATATTATGGTGGTTTATTAGATACAGACGAAAAAGATAAATTAGCACGTAATCTAGGACCCAACAATAAAGTCTTATTATTAACAAATCAAGGTGCTTTATGTTGTGGTGAAACAATTGAAGAAGCATTTTATAATGCACGCAATACCGTCTTAGCTTGCGAATCCCAATTGAAATTATTACCAGCCGGTATTGATAATTTGATATTATTGAATGATGAACAAAAAAAGAAGATCTATGATGGTGCCCATAAGGCACCCGAAAGTTCACCACGTCCAGATCAACCATCAATCTTAGAAGGTAAAGTTGAACGTAAATGGCGTATTGGTGGTGTTGAATTTGAAGCATTAATGCGTATGTTGGATAACGCCGGTTTCCGTACTGGTTATATCTATCGACATCCATTGGTGAAAGGTGATCCACCACGACCGAAAAATGATGTTGAAGTACCCCCAGCGGTTTCATCGCTTGGCTATCTGTTGGAGGAGGAGGAGTTGTATCGGCAAGGGTAAATTTGTTGTTGTTAATTGATTATTGATAATTTATTTAATTGTTATAATTGATAATTGTAGACTTTGGAAGAAATTGGAAGGTGGTAAGAAGGGACATGACCGTAGTCGTTGGTTGAATTCACCGAATGTTTATCAGAAAGTTGAAATCTTAGAAACTGGTACACCTGATCCCAAGAAAATCACAAAGGTAGAATATATTAAATTTGAAGATAAATAGATGGATATAGTTTCAATTTTTTAAAATCTATATCCTTCTAAACATTCCTTAATCGTAATTATTTTTTCTTAGAGAAACGAATAGCACTTTTTATTGTGCAATTTTAATTATAAATTCATAAAGTTGCTTATACAAAAGATGTTTCTTTAAGAGAAGTCTTTTATATAAGTCACTATTTTCTTGAGTGCCATTATTATAAACTGCTTTTATTTTGTAATGCTTTGGCAGTTAATCTATCGTTAATAATAGAGAGATTTTAATTAAATTCAAACAAATGTACGCACAATAATGTACTGGAAATTAGTTTCTAGTCTCGAATCTACAATTGCCATAATCTCGTCTATGTGTGTGTATTTGTAAACAAATTAATGATTATTTAATCAATGTTTTATGCTTAGCTTATATCGCCAATTATAATAAAAACAACTATAAATAACTCGTGTATTAATTTACCAGACCTGCATGTTTCGTTTTTTAATCCTTAATAATTGCAGGCTTCTAAATAAATGCGTATCTGCAAATTGGTGGCAAAACCAGTGCATTACAGTTATGATAATAATGGCACACATTTGTAAATAGGCTTTTTTAATAATTATTCTGTTTTTTTTTTTAATGTAATAATGTGCTGGTTTTGTCTTTTCAGTGGGTTGCGGAAAATTCACCAACACACACCAGTACGCCAGTGAAAATCGATTCAGCATTACAGTTCGTTCCGAAAGGTACTAATCCGAAGGAATTCAAACAAAAACAACAACAAGTAAGTGTTTAATTTTATTGTAATATTTAAGACAGAAACAGAAAATTGTTATTATTGTTTTTGGTGTATAGATTAAAGATTATCGTCGTGCTGATAAAATATCAGCCGGACCACAATCGCATATATTGGAAGGTGTGACATGGGAGGAGGCGCGTAAAATGCAAGATGCTACAGTTACACAAACCGGTGATCAAGTTGTATTGATGGGTGCTGCTTCGAAAGGTATTATCCAACGTGGCCATCAACATAATGCTATGGTTTATAAATCACCATATGCTAAGAATCCATTCGATTCAATTACTGATGAGGAATTAGATGAATATAAGAAAGTCGTTGAGAAGAAAACTAAAGGAGAATGTTTGTTTTTGGTTTTTATAGGAAAATTTGAAAATATTTGATAATTTTTTTGTTTGTAGATGATACCGATTTTAGTGAATCAGAAGGTCTGTCTTCAGCTCAAATTAATAAACGTGATAATTTACGATCACCAACATCTGTGACTAGTGAAACTGAGGAAGAAAGTAGAGACGGTTCGTTGGATTTTCTATTCTATTTAAATTGTAGGCGAACTCGGCTATAACAACGTCTTATTAAATGTTGCAATGATGTTGTTATTGTTCAGTTTACAGTAATTTAGATTTTTTTAAAAGTTCTAATGGTATTTAAATTGCGTGAAAAGTTGTGCTCTTAATATGTCTATTTTCCACACTGATTCTTTGTCGAATAAGACACTTGCACGGTGTTCCAAATGCATAGAAAATTGGGCGGATTCCTCATTATAATTTGGGCTCCAAATTACCTAAACATTGTCCTGTAAGATAAACTATTTAAAAACGTATGCAGTCCGGGATTACATACGTTTGCAGAGTTTGGAGACTCGAGGCTAATTATTTCAAGACTCTTTTTCCTAAGAAGGAATAGTTGAAAAAACTTCAAACGTTATTGGTTTAATTGAAGACTATTGGACTATGGGACTTCATTTAGAAGGAGGCCTTATTAGCTTCATGATAAATCCGCCCTTATATGCCGCAGTTGTGTACCGATTTTAGGAGACGAATATCATAGGCTATTAAATTTCAAATTTATATAGGAGCCTTAATGTGCATGAGTTTTTACCGTCACTATATATTCTTTATTTTAAGTTTATTTTGAGATTTTCATACCACGGTTTATACAACGTGGTACTATGCGAGCAAATCCAGCATTCTATGCAGTAGTGGCATTGTGTCTAAGAATTGTAGTTTTTAGCCTATTGACATAATTATGTAATCAAACAAACGCTTGGAAATTAAACCTTGCCATTTTTGTCTTGAATAAATAAACCGCTATCCTAACACTATGTTCACTTGAGCACTTAATTAAAATGCCATTCCTGTATATAAGCTATAAAATTTGATTTGTACTGTAAAATCGGGGACATTAATGACATTTATTAGTCCAAGGTATTTACTGTAGGCAAAAAACAGCCTGTTCGACTTCACGCTCTAATTAATTCTAATCACAGTTGGTTAACGATAAATCTCATCATAACAATCGATTTTTTCTAGATTTTTCTTATTAATCCCAATTTTTCTGTTCAATTCTAGAACCTCAAGTATTACGAATAGAAACAAAACAGGCACCAAGACCAAGCCAACCTGAAATTGTTTTGAGCGATGGTAAGAATTTTTTTTTAAAGAAATTTAATTAAATGTAGAAGCTAGTAGTAAATACGGTAAAAATAAAATGCTTTTTGTCTCTTTATTTTGTCGATAAAGAAAAGTGATGGACAGGGGGTAAGTGTTCATCACTACAGTGACTCATTCTCATTTTAGAGAAATAGTACTGTTTTGCGATAGACACTGACCGATTCTAGTGGATCATCGTCCATCTGTTTTACAATTCTACAATTATTAGCAAAGAATTAACGATTATTAGTTCATTTGAAAAACATTTAATCGTTAATTTTTTGAAAAAATTCAGCATGTTGCACGTGTAGTTAATTAGATTTTTATTATTTTGCATGCAACTAGTTGAGGTTTCTGCAACAGAACAGTTCCTGAGAGCGGAAAGAGTTTCTGTATCTAGTGATCATAAAAGTAAGTTGATGCAATGAATTTTTTTTGAAATGCCGGGCAAAACAGGTTGCTTTTGGTCGCTTTTGGTCGCTTTTTCCTCTTCCTCATATCATATGCTTCTATCAAGCTCTTTTATACAAAAAAAAAAAACAGAATTCGATATTTGGTTTTAAATGAAAATAATTTAAACGAAATTTTTGATACTCAGTAAATAATTCCAGGTATACATGTGGTGATGGAATTACAACAACACACCTTATACAATAATCATATCAATTATCGCACAAATAATCATGCTGGTCTACCTAAAGGATCCTATTTAAATCCTAATCCTCAACATTTTCATATTGTGCAACATAAAGAAATTGCAAAACCTATGCGACCATATTTAATCAAAGCAGGAACATTTAAACAATCATCCCATTATGTTTATAATCGTGTCCGTTATAATCGACATAGAAATGTTATTATTAATATTGATAATATCCATTCAGTCTCTGTATCAATGTCATTCGAAACTCTGTTCGATTTTATACAACCGTTTGCCAATGTTTTGAATTTATATAATTTACCAATATTAAAACATCAATCGTGCCAAACGGCTTATAATATTGAAAGTCGCGAATCTAGCAATTCATCTGAGAAAGAAATTATGGAGAAATTACACAATAATTTGATGCAAGAATTAGGTGAAAATAACGATACTTGTGATTTTGATGAAACTGCAAGTGTTATAAAGAATGAAGGTATGGCGCAAAATTACGATGATTCTTTAGAGAATTCAATCGAAAATCGTACAGTAACCGATGAAGGCTTTGAAGATCTAGCCAAATCGCCTGACAATAAAAAAATCGATGATAATATAATGAAATTAAGCAAACCGATCTTTGATTATATCGTAGAACAATCTTTTAATAATCGCGAATTATTGATATTTCCCGAATTAGATCGCGATCCAAATATCGACAAATTATTAACGAAATTGTCGATAATTTATCAGGAGATTTATAAAGATTTGGATAATCAACAAAAAAACGAATTACGTTTATCGATCTGTCGTTACATTCTCGATCTGGTTGAAACTAAAGATTTTATGAAATCGACTAATTCGTCTAGTGATTCCGATATTTCTGATAGATTTTTCAGTATTACCGAATTTTTGTTTGAATTACTCGATAGATTCTTTGATTTAATCAATAATCCAGCAACAATCCACCATTCGACACCTGAAACAACACACAATTCGAATCGAAAGCAAACCGAACAAATAACAAGTTTCAAAAAAGACACGAAAAGTCAGAGCGAATCGTATTGGATCGCTATCACTAGTTCACCGGTAATTACAGATGATGAAAAACCAAAAGTCGCGCGTCGTATTATCAATGTTGATGAGATACCATTACCAATCCCTGACGATTTGATTCAACGATCAGATCGGGACGTATCTGATGATTTCCATTTAATTGATAATAATGGTGGCGGTGATTCGTTTGATAAAGTCAATAATTGCACTTATATTAATTTCAATGATTTGAATGATAACGGTGATTGTTTGGAAAACCAACAATTTTCGCAAAGTTTCTCATTTTATCGCACAAACGATTCACCTAAATCGTTCACAAATAAAACAACAATCATTTTCAATCAGAGTCTCGATCGTATCGATGAGAATAGTAATGACGATGACGGAGACTGGATGGGTTATGAATTTGCAAAATTTTGAATTGTATTTTGTTTGAAATAAATTCGTTCTAACTAAAAATATCAAAGGTGAGAGGTTTTTCTTTTAATTAACCGAATAACACAGGTATCGTTAATTATTTTATTAATTACACATTTATTGGGTAATGAGATGTTACTAATAATTGAGTGAATTTAGGTGAAAATACTGTAAATGGAGACCAATCAGATGCCCATATCAGCACTTTATCGCAGAGTAGTAAAGAGGTAAATTCTACACAAAAAATTGGTTGATTTGTGATTAATTAATATGGTAATTTTAAAGGATCGCTCGATCTCTGAAGGGTCTCCAAAGAAAGACAAGAAAAAGAAGAAGGGACTAAGGACACCATCGTTCCTTAGAAATAAAAAGAAAGATAAGAAAGCCAGAGAAGCATAGGTTGTCTTTCAATTATCAACAATTACAAGCAAAATTCTTCATTACACAATATTGTCTAGGCACTGCCTCTAAATTTTTTTATAAAAATATTGATGCCTCCATCGAGACTGCCAGCGATTCGCATTTCCGGCTACAATTGCAAACAACTTAAAAAAAAATTAAAATAAAATAATATGACAATTGTTTTGGTCTAATTTCGTTTTTGGTATCGACTAGCTTTTATGTACAGAATATAGAAGAAATCAATATTTGGTGGAGAGTGTGTTTTAAATTTAGAATAAACAAAAAATTCTGACCAATTGTCGCATAATTTTTGAAAAATTTCGTTTGGCTGTGATTTAATCTTCCGATCGGAAGCGAATAGCCAATTATTAGAAATGATACATCACTACTTGTAGTTTGGATAGTGCGGACAATTGATTTTTGTGGGATTTATTCAAAATCTTCCATCATTTTGTTTATTCTGAATTTTTATTGTGTGTAACTGCAATGTTTCTTTTAACTAATTTTTCTAAATTTTATTATTTCTATTAGAGTGTAAATTTAATATAGAAAAAATTATATTTTATTGAAAAAAGTGCTTTTAATTGACTGCAGATAAATAATTATGTTATATTATTTCAAATATTATATATACATATTATATATAAAAAAAATGTGGAGAGAGTTGTTTTTTTAAGTACATTTTCAGCAACAATTATAACAAAAAACTCTACCTACTTTTTGTTGTGTTTGTTTTAATTTTTATTTTTGGTAGAATAACGGGAGCGGGAGCACATGTTTCTAATATTTTTTTTTAATTAATCGAAAACAATTGCATTAAATTGCACAAAAATTTACTATTGTATGTGTTTCTTAATATTTAAGAAATAAACGGCTTTTTCTGCTATTTAGTTTTGTAGTTTTTTTCCTTTTGTAGATAATTTTCTAAACTATTTTTATATATTTTTTTAATCCAAGAAAACAGTGCTACGTGTGTGTGCGTGTGATAACGAGTGGTGGTTTCCCCTTTTTTTATCTAATTTTATTGTTTAATAGTCTAGAAATAGAAAGTCTAATAATACTGTAAATGTGAGAGCGTTTTCAGTGTGAAATTGTGCTTATCATAGGTATTTGGCTTTTTTTACAAATAAGCATTATAGGAATTACGTCGCTTTAATTAATGATAATAATCGGACGAAAAAAAATATATTTTTATTTATATGAAATGTATTAACAAAATGGTAGATTTTATGTCTTCTCTAAAATAATAATTGTTTTTCAGTTGTGCCGTAGTTTATTTGATCTCATAATTACATCATCCAACAAACAAGATCATAATAGTTGTTATTGTTTTTTTCTTCATTTTTTTTTAATTATTAGATTTTAAATTGATGTACATCACACTATTTCATTGTTGAAATTGTTTGATGTTTATTTATGTCGAACTTTATATCTAAACATTCTTGTTTATCGAGTCTTGAACAAGAATGATTTAGAATATAATAACAGAAAGATACGATTGTTAAATGATTTAATTTTATGATTTTTGTATCAATTTATGTTTTATTATTAATCACCTATAAATAAACTATGTTATGTAAGTTGTGTTTAAGACAATCACCATTTCCTAAACCAAGTACAACGCTCGTGGTGTCTTTAAAGTCTTGGAAATTCTTTGCCATAGCAACTTTCGAGGGTACTAATTCCAATCTATCATAAAACTGAGTTCTTTTTAGGTTCGTATTGATTTTGGATTTTGAATTGACCATTTTGCAAATAAACTCTTTCAGTTAATTAAATGAACGAACTAAGCTTATTGGCAAATAAGGATGCTGTGTTTTGTTGATCGGCAAAATGCTAGAAAGGTTCAAAGAAAGATGAATTTACTGCACCAATGTGTATTAGTATTGTGCCAGTCTGAAATAAGTAATTCTTAGAGAATGGAAAAATTTAGACAGAGTAGCCATTATCCATTTGATCGAGTTGTTATGTGGCTGACAAAAGCTTAACAATCAATCACATTCCAGTTTAATAGAGGCTTTTTTTGCGAGGTGTTTGGCGTTCAAATAGTTAAGAGTACAGTCTTGCTTTAAAGACACTTTGGGACGGCTACATTCCAGATTTATTATTTGTTAATTCCGTCTTAAGTAAACTTACATACAACTAAAACAGAGAGAGAGTTTTCCCTAATTACTGAGCGGCATTTCTAAAACTGAAAGGTCAGAACTACTGATCTGCTTGTATACGTTTAGATCAGATACCAAGTCCGTATGTAACCGAACTGACCCAAGATCAAAATTAGGTAGACGCAAAATAATGTCTCTCATGAAAAAGGCAATTCGTGTAATAACAAAAAGTGGTGCCGTTTTGGCCTGTCATTAGTGCCGGTGCTAAGAACTTTCATACGTCCCCTCCTTCAGCAATTGTACGTCTAATCATTGATTAAACGGAAGATTAGTGATCAATAATAAATATTTGCTTACACTGCAATTTTATGTGATGACTTCTAAAATTTTGTTGTTCAAAAATGAATTAAGAGCTACGTCCCGGAAGGAGTGCCCCTGGCGCCCGCATGCAGGGCATGCTCTGAATGCCCGCTTCCTCCGCCCTTGCCTGACACGGTCATTTGAAACCCTTTTACAGAAAAAGTATTAATTGAGTTTTCATTCAATATAACAACGGTGGCCAAACGGCGGCTCGCGAGCCATGTGCGGCTCTTTTTTAGTTTTATTGCGGCTGAATTAAAAAAAATTCATAAATACTTTCTACTAGGATTTGAGCATGTAAAATGTCTTTAAATAAAATTTAATAAAATAAATATTAATTCGATTTAATTTTATTTTAAATAGAAATTAAGTAATAATTAAATTAATAAATATGAGTCTTGAATTTTTAGTAAAAATTTTACCGTATAATGAGAGGGAAGCAGGAGGTATAATTTACTGGATGCCCGTTTTCTACGTTTTTTTGAAGGGGCGAATTTTTTTCCGATTTGGCTCTTAAAAATTTTCAATTTTTCAATACTGCTCTAAGTATCACCAAGTATGGCCACCCTTGCAATATAATACAAGCATAAGATTTATGGATTTGCCCCATCGAAAAGTGTCACAAAAGATTTCATATTAAGATAATTCAAAACAATTAAAAACGAAACAGATTCACAGTTTCGTTCCAGTTGGTAACTGCACAAATGTAACAAAAGTAGAGAAGAAAACATAATTAATTGAAAATTTACCATCCTTATGGGAATTCTGGGACCATTTGACTTGGAATATCTATAGTTAAGGTGAATTTACACGGGGACAGTAAATAAAACAAGTCACTAAATTTAGCCATTTGCATTGTATAAACGTTTAATTAGTACTAAAGACAGTAAAAACTTTAGTGCTTTAGTACTATATCAGACGTCTACACAATGCAAATGGCTAAATTTAATTACTTGCTTTAGTCCCCGTTTAAATTGACCTTTAGTTTAAGTTATAGTTAGTTAGCTTAAGTGCCAATTAATTATTAATTAACAAAAAAAACATAATTTTCCAAACAACATTAACACTTCAGAGACTGGAATACAACTGAATAAGAATGAACAAATCTAAAAAGGATATTAAGTAAGAGTCCTTTGTTGGGTTATCAAGAACATATATACAACCAAAAAATGGTAGAAAAATCTTAAAAATATCTTTTTGACTAAAAATACAAAGGAATTGTTGATGCCCATGCGATTGGAAGCTTCAAACTTCCAAGGGATTTGGTAATTGTAGGGTTGCCACTTTTTGTACTTTAAAAAAAATGTCCTTATCATAAAATTTTAACCAAGAAAATTTTTCACACTGAGTCTCTTTGAATATCTACGAGGTTTGGCAATATGACACAGAATTGATTATCTATCGCTGCATTTGAAACTTTTCCACCTTCAAATAAATAATTGCTCTAGAAGACATTTTCCAAATTGAATCAAATCTTCCGTATTTACCAGTAGTTCCAGCGAGTTCTAATACCTATAATATCTTAATCCTATGTTGAGCAAATTTATCAAAGTTTAGACTGTTCTATCTTTTTTTTGTCAATTAATAATAGAGTATCCTCTAACATAAGACAATGCTACACGTGAAGTGCACTATAGAACGCCCTAAACCAGGCATGTGCAACGTACGTCCCGCGGGCCGGATCCGGCCCTCGATGTGACTTTTTCCGGCCCTTGTAATTATTTTCAAATCTTATTAAACACGGCCCTCAGAAGCTTAAAGATATTTTCATTTGCTAATTATTACGTTATTATATATCATATATACAGGGTGTTTTTTCTAAGTATGGACGGCTGCGAGATCTCCCATTAGCCGTTAAACAAGAGGAATAAAATTTCCAAGAACATGTACAGCTGCGAATATAAGGAGGATCTAGGTCGCGAAAAAGTTTCTTGCTTAACGTTAATGGAAGATCTGGCAGCCCTCAACAGATAGAAAAAACACCCGGTATTATATAGATTACAGCCCGCGATATGGTGTGATATTTGCTTCCTGGCCCGAGGTCTTGTCGAAGTTGCACATGCCTCTACTAAACTAAACTAAACAGGCAGCTGCCTATTTTATTGTGGTGTCGGGCCGGCTCTGGACTTCGGCTTTCGTGAATTCATTTTCTACGTTTACTTTGTAATAACTTTGCTTTCTTAAATTTGAATGCTTGATTAAAAAATCGGTAACTAGAATTGACCGCAGAATTACATTTCTTCAATATTGTTTCTCCATTTCTATGTCTGGACCCTCGGTGAACAAAAGGGACCTGTACTGTTTATACAACTCATAAAATAAATTTCAGTTAGCTATATTCAAACACAAGCCTCTTTTTTTCAAACTGTTTACAGTGGATCTTTCTTACGGATCAGGTTAGCTGGTGAAAAAACTGACTTATGAATAATAATCATCAATTGAATCACTGAGATTCTAACCCAAAACATCTGCCTGCAGCAACTTCGGCTAGACATCGTCTGAAGGCTAAAGGTCGCTCATATTCTCCATAAATCTCCCTTATGTACAAACATTATAAAACTTACATTACAACCATGTAAGAATACGAATCAGTTCTTTAACTTAAAGCTTCTTATTTTCCACAGAAATATTCTTTAAATTAAACTAATTTGAAGGCCAAGAGGATATGATTCTATTTTGACCAGTATTTTGAAAAAAAATTAATTTGCTTTAGTTTGATGATCGAAATCTACTTCTATTTATTTGTTGTGCACTTACACCTTCTTTTTCTCATTCTCAATCTTGCCATTAGATACGAAATTTTCACCTCACCATTATGTCCATGCAATTCCTTTATTTACTCTCTGCTCAATTGACGCTTTGCTCTCCGTTCCACTATGAACTCAGGCTAACAACATATTGAAGTTGAGAGCAAAGCAGTGGACAAGGCAGTGAGTAAAGCAGGGAATTCAAAACATGTGCGCAGAATTGATTTTGAATTGGCTGCTTTACTAAAGTGACCACATTTTCATTGAGACAAAGCGGGACAATGAAATGAGAATTATAATTTAGTTTTGAAAGTAGACCAATTAATAATTCATTGTGTACATACATATATACTTGCCTATAAATATACAAAAATGTTTTTATTATTAATTATTGGCAACTATAAAAATATTTGTAAAAAACAATAGGTCATTTGAACATTTTAATTTTGATTAATTTAAATATTTTAATTTTAAAAAAATTATGGTTTTCTTTCACGGTCATATTTTTGATCACAGTGTATACTTTTCAATATATTTAGATCATTTTTTAAAATGTCGTGTAATTTCTCACATAAATTAGTCAAATTATATTTTACACTTAATATAGATTTTAAAGTTTTAATGTTCAATTGCGTTTTTTCAGTTGTCCATATTTTATTCATACTAGAAAAAACACGTTCTGTTGCTGCATTTGTTCTTGGAAGGGAGAGCGCGTATTCTACAATTTTCAAAAGATTCTGTTTAAAATGAAGGAATAACTCCGTCCATTTTTTGTCTGCTTCCACATTCGCAGACAACCAACATTTAATTTTTTCATTATTGACGTATCTTTTTACCAATGATATCTCATCAAAAAGATCATTTTCGCAAATATTATTTTTCGGAAAATGGTTACTAATGTATTCAAAAGATTTTTCCACATATTCCCATAAAATCTCCCTTTTTAATGTCACCCAATGAAAATTTTTAATATCCTCGAATTAAACTGTCCATTTTTTCAAGATATTCCAAGCAATTATTATAAAAATTTCTAACTTCTTTCAGAAAATCCCGTCGCTTAATGGCACCTTGTTCTTCTTAATGATGTCTTTTCGAATATCAAATGGAACGTAATCGTTATCTATTCTTTCTCGCAATTTTGCTTTTAAATTGTTGATTTCATTTGACACTTCCTTAATTGAAATTTTGTCCCCTTCAATAATTTTCACAGCATAGTGAAATAATGTAGCTTGGTTGTGGACGAACTGAAGCCAAATTTGTAATGTTTCATTTTCAAAAAAGAAATGCTATATTCTTGGACATTTATCTTGCGACAAAGAGTATAATTTCAATGGTTCGTATATTTTTAAAATATTTTCTACAGCTGGTAAAAGAGCTAACATCGTGTTTTGCTGTAACCAAGAATTCTTTTATATTCGATTTCTGCGCTTTCACAAAAATCCTTCAAAGTTTCAACACGCCCAGTATATACCGGGTGTTTTTTCTAAATAGGGACAGCTGCGGATCTCCCAATAGCCGTCAACTAAGAGAAATAAAAGTCCCAAGAACGTGTACATCTGACGATATATAAGAAGGAGAGGGTCCTTGTCTTTGTAAAAACGTTTGTAATGCCTCTTCTAGCTTTTCCACCAAAATTTGCGTTAGTGTTATCCGCACAATAGGCAATAATTTTATCGTTTAAATTATTCTTTTTTAAAATAGTTCTTATTGAATCAAATATTATTTGTGAAGTTTCACCCGGCAATGAAACAAAATCTAATAGTCTAATTTTAATTCCCGTTTCTGGATCAAAAAATCTAACAATTGTGGGAAATAATTTTAAATTCTTTGCGTCAGAATATATGGATAAAAATGTGCATTCATCTAATTCTTTCTGCAATTGTGAAAACGAATATGGTGAAAAAACATTACAAATAATTGCTTCGGCTTTTGTTCTTGCACATGCAAATTTTTTGTCGTACAATGTTTTGATTGTGGTTTATGGTGTGGAAAGCAAATAACCCTTCAGCTAATGCTAGCTGCTCCTCCGCGTTGCCAAAGTTAGCACTGCGAAAAAACTGTTCCATTTTAGACGAGGAATCGGCATTATTCAAAAGTCTTCTGTGTCTCTGTGTCGTTAGATGTTTAGTAATATCGTTTTTTCCACCATGTGAGATCGAAAATTCAGTGTTGCATTTATCACACTGTACCATATAGTCTAATTTGGTTTTTTTAATAAATGGAAATTCTCTGCTTAGCTCGTCATTAAATTTGCATGCTCTTTTTTTACTCATTTTTTATATTATAGGTAAATAGGTACTATAAATAAATGAATAATTTACTACAAAGGCTAAAAAAGAGTACTAAATTTTACCTTATTGACCGTTACGCTGTGGCGATTATTGCCCTTTACTCGTCACTCTTAAGACAACCTCACTTAATCCTACAATTAATAGTCAATAGACTTCGCGGAGCGAACAAAATACGTACACATAAAAAATTCATCTGAAATCAATATCTCGCAATACTTTAAACTAAATCTTCAACCTAAATAGAATCAGATCTACATATGTAACTGTGCTTACAGACTTCCTGTTAAAAATGATATGATTTTATTAAAATAGATGAGTTATCAATAACCACCCCACGAATATTATCTATAATATTTATCTATAATATTTCCTGTGAAATCACCTATAAAGTCAATACTTTTCAACTCAAGGCAGAATAAATCATAAGAAATCAAAATAAACCAAATGTGTTAAATAAAGAAAAAAACAGAAAAATATTTGTGTAAAATCCCGCCCTTGTGCACAACCTGCACGCCTGCACGCGGCGGCCCTGATCACCACTTTTACATTTTGAAATCTGCCGAAAAATATTTTTACAGCACATTTACAATAAGAAATGCAGATATTTTCTAACATGCGGGACATTTTTAAAAATCGGCGGGACGCGAGACAATCGTCCAAAAAGCGGGACTGTCCCGCTAAAATCGGGACGTGTGGTCACTTTATGCTTTACTCCTGCGTCCACTGATCAGTTTTATTATTTTATTTTTCACTTCTATATAATTGTTTGTTTATATCTTGGATACGCGATATATAACAACCGTCATTTCAACCTAGGGCATAATAAGCGGGCGTAATGATAACGCCCGCCTTTATTATTAATGCTGATGAGTAAAAAATACAACAATCTAAAGAAAATATTTTAATGCTAAGTTAATAAAATATTCAAGACATGCAAGAAACTGACCATAAAAGAAGGATTATTAAACAACACGTACCAATTCATGAAAATATGCCATTAGAACTGTCTCACTGGCAGTTTTCACAGAATTTTTATTTCTCCAGTCTTCAAATTTTTGGAGCTCTCTTTCATAAACCGATCGTGATTTTTTGGGGAGTAACTCCTCCTCAGCTTTTAATGCACGTTCTAATACTGTTTTCGGAATTTCTTTTTCCATCACACACGGGTTTCTACTTTTTGTTATTAAAAAAATAAATGACTTCATCGCCTTAGATACAAAATAACGTACAAATTCAAAGTAGACTTCGTTTTTATAAATACGCATTTTTTGTCAAAAATAATTAATTGTAATTAATTTTCAAGTGAAAAATAAAATCATTTTCAAGTGAAAAATAAAACGTTGTATGAACCTCTGGCATAACTCGATGTTTATAAATCTCGGGCAACTTACAAATCCTCGGGCCGGAGGCCCTCGGAATTGTAAACTGTTGCCCTCGAATATAAACATCGTTATTATGCCCTTGATACATAAATAATTATTTTAGCCTATCAATAATAAAAAGATTTCGATATATGCAACTTAAAATACTATATTTATTAAAATTATTGTTAGATGTCAGTGCAATTGAAGATTCATCTTCCTGTGTATAGTATGACATTGGTACGATTTCGGCTAGATGTCACCATAAGTTATCAACGAGTCTCTCTATTTTTTTTTCTAATTACATCGAATTCGGGGGTCGAAATTATCGTACATAGAAAGGGCCCTGTTGACACCTGTATTAGATGTGCGTCGATTTAAAAATGAATTTGCTTAGTGAAAATAAATATAATGAAAAAATTCAATCCTATCGAACTTGATTATTCTGAGCAAATTTTTTTCTTTGTAATAGAAATCGAGAAAAAAAACGAACTATATAAATTAGATATGTATTCAAACAAAAGGGCAACTAGATATGAAAACGAGGATCGTGCCATTCACGCGTCACCGACCAAGCGGTACCGCATGAGGCCAACAATCCAATATTACCGGAAGTTTCTCTATAAATTGGTTTCGTCTTCGTTAGAGGCATTACAATTATTCTATTTCCAATAACAAAAATAGCGAATATTATACTTATTCTATCACTTTGTTGTATAAATACAAATAATTATTGAAGAATTAATTATTAGATTTTATCAATGTTAAATTAACAAGATTAAATTCAAGTAATTGTTTTAATTGCTCATAGAATGAAAATAGAACAGAAAGTGAACAAATATTAATTAGTTTTTACTGTATTTGGGACTATATGTATTTAGTTAAAGTTACTTTTATGATTATATACTTACTTAGCGCAGAAGAACAATAAAACTAAAATATAATACATTAAAAGTTTTACTTTAAAACAATTATCTCTGTTGTTTGTGTGCGTTTAAGTACATATAGGAAAGTTTAACTTTAACATTGAAGTTCAAATTTCAATCAAAATTTCAAAGAAATCCAATTTACATCACATTAAACTACACCTACGATAAACTCTATTAATATATGAATTTGAAATTTAGCTAAATACATGGAACAAAAAAATATTTGACCAGAGATTTATGGCGAATTCTACAATTCCGTTAAAAATATTTTCAAATGTACTAAAGATGCAGTAGGAGTGTTCAGAGAAGCCGCAGAACTTGAACGTCTCGGGAGCAATACTTGAACAAGCCTGAGATACAGCTGAAAATTAGTCTATTATTGATATCGGAGGATATTTATAAACTACTGATAACTAATGTCGATGAGAAAGTAAAAATATTGAATTTAATGGATTTTTTTAAATCTTCAAAGTTTAATTCTAGAGCTTTGAATTTATTTTCAAATGCTAAATTATTATTAACTTTCAGAACTTTTCGATTTTTTTATGCCCAAGCACTCTCTTTTTTGTTGTAGCCTTTGTTTTTTGACTTCACTAAAGCGTTTTTTAACATTCAATTCTTTCTGTTTAAGAATTTTTATTTTTTCTGAATATCCTTGTTTTAATTTTTTAGCGGTATCTTTTCTTTCTAGAATTTCTAACATGTCATCAATAGTACAAGCGATCGGGGTATTTTCATCGGATATTTTTCTTTTCTTTTTTCGTGTTGAAATTTGATCTAGGAAAAGATTTTTCAAAATCAGATGTCAATTTTTCTGTAGATTTAAGTTTTCTCGAAACTTGCAGAAGTAGTTTTATTATGGTCATTATTAAGTATAAAAAAATAATTAAACTAGATCACTTGTTATTCACTCTGTTCAACAACTGTCGCTATAGGACAGTTTACACGGGGGCAGTAACTAAAGCAAGTAACTTAAGCAAGTCACTAAATTTAGCCACTTGCATTGTGTAAACGTTTGATTTAGTACTATATACATTAAAAACTTCAGTGCTTTAGTGTTAAATCAAACGTTTACACAATGCAAGTGCCTAAATTTAGTTACTTGCTTAAGTTGCTTGCTTGCTTTAGTTACTGTTTCCGTGTAAACTGACCTTAAGAGACAAGCATAATACGAAACTTGAATATGTATCGCTATCTTGTACAGGTTCTGGGTCCAGGTTTGAAAATTTAATATTAAAAAAATATTTATATCATACGTATATATTATTGAACTATTAATAGATATCAAAACGATCGCAATTGTTAAATTGGCGACGGGCCATTATGGCGTTGCGATGGCGTTATGAAAAATAATAGCCCGCTGTTAAGGCGCGTTGTTATGATAAACAACTTTTTTGCAGTCATTAAAAATGTGATCATGATCTCAATTTTTCAGATGTCAAAGAAAAATTGTAAAACACTAAAAATAAAGTTAAATTGCTTCTTTTACTTATGGCATAAACTCATGAATGCACCACGGTCGTTATGGGCATAACGCCCTCAGTCGACGTACAGCCCTCGGGCCGAACACTGTCGACACTCAGGCGTTATTTGCCTCATAACGCCCTTGATACATTAATTACTATTTTGGACCTTACAAAAATATATATAATGTTTAAAGAATACTAGGTATTTCATTTATTGGTACCATTTTTTTTTGCTCAAAATATAATGTTTTTTTTTGCTGATTGATAGTTCCACGATTGCGCTTCATTTTCATGGCAAAAGTAGCATGTATCGGTTATTCTCAATACGACAATATTCAATTTAATCAATTTATAATTATTATTTTAAAGTTCGAAAAAGCTTTTCGAAATTAATTGCTAATTCACCAACCAATGTTAAAATACATACTGTTATTACTTATCTATATCTATATAAGCGATTTCCCATTCACTGACTAACTCATCACGATATATTCCGAAACTATCCGTCCGATCGACTTTAAATTTGGCACATATATTTCTTTCACAATGAAGACGCTCACTAAGAAAGGATTTTTCAAAATTCAACCCCTAAAGGAGTTAAATCGGGCATTGAAGTTTCAATATGTTGGAATACTTATAGGCGGTTCTGGAAGTAATATTTGACAAGCGGGTACTCGACCGCATCGATGTCGGTTTTGGAAACAAGTTTCGGAAATTTAGCAGTTTCATTTTAAAATGTAAATAACAGAGATTTGAACCTCACTTTCTTTGACGTTTTACAATTAAACAATAATTTGTTCAAACATTTCGATATTTTACAAGATTATGTTTTAGTTAATAGAATTAATATTGTTAATTTTTTGAATATAAACCAACGAATGAGCGGGACAAAGTCTGCCGGGTCTACTAGTATTTAATATGAGAATATCGTAATTATATAACTCAAATAAATTTGTTCCAAGTACTAATCCCATTTTTTGTGGTGTTCAAGTAGTGGGTACTTTACTTGAAATTTTCAGGCATTTTATTAAACGCGAAAGAATCGTTGCAAAATAATTTTGTAAGATAAATAAAAGTGGAACACCATTAATGATTAGAATAATCGTATTTACGCTAATAAGAAGTAAATAAAGCTGTATAAATTATGTCAACACTTTTTCTAGAGTTGTTCGTTCCTGTGCTATCTGAGTTTTAGTTTTCGAGGTCTTAACATCATTTAGATCAGGCATGTGCAACTTGGCCAAGACCTCGGGCCAGGAAGCAAACATCACACCATATCGCGGGCCGGATTCTATATTAGACCGATTCAAAAAAATCAACTATTTTCAAAATCCCCTCTTAAATAGTTTCAGGGAGATGAAAAAAGATGCCTGTTAAAATTTGAGCCCTTAATATTAATATTTAGAGGTGCCTTGTCGCGATTTTCCATTTTCCATTTGATTAACATGGGAAAAAACATTCTCTTGCACTTTGGAATTTTATAACTCACGTTGGGAACAATATTTCCAGATGACTAAAATATATTCTTATGTAAATAAATGTCTCTTACAATTTTTTTATGTATTTAGTCCTTCAAAAATTATTAAAGGTTAATGATAAATTTTTAAATTTTTCCAGTTTTTTGACGCAACTATCAACTTTATCGTAAAATTTCATAGAACATTTTATTCTCTATAACTGATCTCTATAAAAGTTTTTGATATTTTTTACAGGTCGTAAGTTATTTGCAATGAACTGATTTCTTTTTGATTTCAGTTATATTTTCACATTGATAACTATTCAATACTGTGAGTGAAATAACTTATGACCTGTAAAGAATAAAATCCTCTACAAAAAATGTTCTATTAGATTTTCCCTTAAAGTTGATGGTTCTGTCAAAAAACTGGAAAAATGTAAAAATTTACAATTAATCCAATTTTAACCTTGAATAACTTTTGAAGGAACAAATATATCAAAAAATTGTAAGAGATCCCTTTTGTAGAGCGTTAAATTTTTTACAAGAAAATATTTTAGTCATTCCGAAATATTGATTCCAACGTGAGCTATAAAATTCCAAATTGCAAAAAAATGCTTTTCCTATGTTAATTAAATGGAAAATGGAAAATAACAGGCACCTGTTAATATTAAAATTAAGAGCTGATATTTTCACAGGCTCATTTTTTCGACATCCTGAACAATATTTTCAGGGTGCTTTTTGAAAAAAAAATAGTCGATTTCTTGATACAGTCTATATAATATTTTTATGGTTACAAGGGCCGGAAAAAGTCGCATCGAGGGCCGGATCCGGCCCGCGGGCCGTATGTTGCACATGCCTGATTTAGATGTTAATTTAGAAGAATTATATATTTTTTTGTATTAACAATTAATAGTGGATTGCAAAATTGTGAATTGTGCTTAAGGTGTAGTGCTAAGCTTAGCGTTCTCGTGTAAATAGTGCTAGTGTGTGAGATAAGATCTCCCATGCTGGAGAGCTTCAGGACTACTATGGAAATGGTAATTTGCCAATTCTATAATTATTGATTTTTAATCATCTTAATTTTTTTTTTGCAGTTGAACTGTATCCAAACCGTGAGTTATTTTTTGTTTCACTGATCCCCCATATAGAAACCTATTTTTTTTTACTTTATCGGAGAATTACAATTCTTTTCTTGTCAATTTATTAAGTATAATCAGTCATGGAAAATTAATTTAGTTTTTAGTCAATTTACTGAATCCGTACTTCACTCGACCTATATAGGTACTTCGTGGGAACATATACCCGTATTTTCTAAAACTGTTCCAATATTGAATTTATTCTTTGGTGTGAACAAAACCACCTTGAGTAATGGAACTGAAAATTATTATTCTTTTTATTGTCCAATATAAACTAACCTACTCGTTAGATTAGAAAAATTCTGTTAAAGCACAAATTTCTTTATATATATTAGAATGGTCGCTAAAAATTAAATTTTTTCCGACGCTCTAAAAGAACCTTCCTTTTGATGAAAAAATACGTGCGCTCAACTCCGCTCTCATGTGCAATTGACAACCTCCCGTACTAGTTGCACAATGCACTATTTAACAGTTTAGCATAGTAATGCTGTACAGATTATAAGAAACATGCTAAAATTCCAAAATATAGTTTGGGATTAGTTCGTGTGCGTCTGGTGTTTTTTTATAAATTTCTAGTAAAGCACAAAGAGAATTAACAACATTTACCGATATGTGGGAAAGAGCGCAATAAAAAAGTAATCTAAGCGACGTAATGCGTAGATACACAAAAGATCTAACTAATATGAGGTAACCGAACAACTGACAGGCTTTCCTATTATAAAACAAATTTTTATTGACTAACACAATCGTGCATAATGTATAAAAATATAAAAAACTGTTAACTTTTGTATAGAAAATTCTCTGCATTTATTGACATATATTTCTTTTTTTAAATTTCAACTCATATAACACAATAAAGCATTAATATTTTTCATCGAGTACTTCTCGTATATTATTTCACCAACTTTACATCGTGCCAAACTGTCATAGAATAACTACACAGGATTCATCAGTTTATATAAATATAAATAAAATGTAACTGACATCTTGTTTTAAAGAGATAAAATTCAAATATATCAGAATTTGAACATTTAGAATTGGTGTCACTAAATATGATGAAATTTCATCTATTTACAATATTTCATTATCTAAAATGCTTTTTAGACACCGATGATATTCATAATTGAATATGAGAGAAAAGTTTGAAGCTACTTTTTAATTGTGTAAATTGACAAGTTGGGCTTCATTGCCAGCATTGATGACAGATTTTTAAATAATTTTTGTTTCCATTATATTCGTTTTACAACAGACTTTAACATCAAAGAGTAATAATAATCGTTATATAATAGTATTGTAGTGATTTTTATTAATTATTCAATTTTAATCTATCTTGAGAGCTTCAATGCTGCCAGTGCATACTTGCCATAAATCACCTTTTTTTTTAGGCGAAAAAGAGACTTTTTATACATTTATTCTGCATACAGAAGAGCATGATTCTTCATGTTTCGAGATTTCTCGCCTCCTTTACCGTTTAAAATAGAATAATTTAAAATTCTTTCAGTACAACCTAGGAAATAATATTGTAATTTATATTAAGATGAAATACTTTTTTACTTTAAAAAATTGTTTCTATACACTTGAATATATTGAATTAATTTAATGAAAAGTAAAGGAAAATTATACGTAAATTTCCTTATCTTTCTTGTACATACAGACACACACAGTCGGTGGTTTTCATAAAATTTTCAGGAAAAGCGTAGCGCACACAATACTATCAGCAGGTTCATTTAAATTACTATAGCATATGGTAATAATGGAGTGTATCTCTTTTACTGAAAATTTCGTGTCTTACTTTATATACAATACAATAGTAATTTTAATAAATGATAACGTGGATGAGTAAATGATAGTTATAATAAATATTATTCTACTATGTAATAATATACTTGTACTTGTTATTTATTTATTTGTTTTTTTTTTCGTTCACCTGTAATGTAAAAAATGATTTATAATCCAAGTAAACAATAGAAACTAACCCAATTTTATCCATTATTGTTATTATTTTACCGAAAAAAAGTGGACACAATAATTAACAGTTCTATATTTTCGATAATTTCCAGCCTTGAGGCGATGTTGTTCAATTTATCATACATAAATGTAGATTAGAAAGATGGATTATTATTATTATTATTTAAACTTTCAATCATTGTAGGGTATTTATTTTAGAGCAACGATATCCGCTAGGAGACACATAAATTATTGAAGGTAGTTACATTAGAAACTTAATTGTATTCTTATCGTATCGAACAAAAAATTAATTAATATTCGGTGGATATTCTGATTTTTAGTCATTTCGGGGATTCAGTCTCGAAATGCGAGTTTCTCTTTAACTTACCCTGGCTACTCCTAGGTCTGATCAAAAATAAATTAGCCGAAGATTTACAAACTAAAGACCTTTGGTAAACCTAGGATTACCTAATTAATCCACTAGTGCGCGGACTTTAGCCATATCACCTGTTTTCCGTTTTCTTTTCCTTATCATCGTTAATTATATGTTTTTGTTAAGAGTTCTGTTAATAAAGTAGGCGATAATTGTGATTTCGATGACATAATCTAATTTTCTATTTTAAAACTCTTAATGAACAAGAGTGGCTTTAATGAACCATCTTCTAACTCATAAAAAAGTTTAAGCTTAATGGACAAGTTTCAAAACGACACATTTCTACTATGGAATATGAAAATAGAAATAGTTAAAATAAAATAAAAATAGACAACAAGTCTTAGTATATATAAATTGTGATAATATAGTTGTATTAACTAGAAAGTTGGCTAGTGCCTGAAAAGCGTACATATAGGATAAGCTCTTTCATATAACAGAGAAGGTAAATGGTGATAGTGTCACATATAGATTATCCAACGGTTTACATTTAGTAACTTATGATGTTGCTGATGATAATGATAATGATGTATCATATAATCTTCCATAGCCGGATATTTTCACTGGATATGATGATAAGTAGAGTGCGGAAGTGAAGGCGAGTCATAAAATTGGATGGATGTTTTAAATTTCATGTTCGGATATTCAACCCATTTTATATAATCGCAATATACGCACTATTATCATAATTTAACAAACAGACTATAGAGAACTGGAGAATTGACTAGGTATAGTAAAACCTCTCTAATACGGACACCCACGAGACTGAGAAAAAGTGACCGGAATAGGAAGTGTCTGTATTAGAGAGGGTCTGGAAGTTAAAAATTCCACGTATAAGATTTACTTCATTGTATAAATTTACAGTACGATATAGAATATGGATTGTTTAGTAGAATTAGCTTTTGCTGGGATTATAAGGAGGCTCTATTTACAATTTGTTAATCTATTTTTTTACTTGATAAAAGATAATTCAGCTCTTATCGATAGGAAAGTGTTAAAACTCTCAAGAGTTAGAGTTGACTTTATCGACTTTACAGTTCTGGATCTATAAATTTCAAAAACGTGTGAATAATCGGATTTTCGTCAGTTTAATTGCATTAAGTTAAATGTGAAGGTAATTAAACTAAAACAATGCAGTTGGGTAAAACTTTCCAAACCACGATGATACTGTTCAATCTATGAATAAATTATTGTTTGTAATTTTAACTAATCAATTATCAACACAAATAATAAACTTTTACTCTAATCTAGTATTGATTTTGAATGATGTTCGTCAATGCCTCTGAGATTTTTTGCCTTCTAACTTGTCTTGCAAAATTACTTTTCATTGCGCATGATATGCCTCAACTTTGACATCTTGCTGATTTTCACAGTACGTATAACTTGCAGTACTGTATTATTTGTGACGTGATAGATATATGAAATTCTGACGCTTCTGGTCGTTTTTCTGTTGGCTTCGATAAGATGCAGGCCTCTACTCCATGGAGAAGGGCAGAAAACATATATCATCTTAAGACTCGCGTTCTTTTATGAATGTTCAGATGCATATTATATTAAATCTTTATGAGGCGGTTGAAGACAATTTTCGTCTTGTTATATTGCATCTAATCTCATGTGAGTGGTCCTATTCCTTGTTCAAACTGTATCCTAAGTATGTAACTTTGTCGATTGTTTGCAATTTAAAGGATTTTGATCTTTTTTTAGCTTCATGGTCTATTAGTGCCTGTAGATCCTCTACCCCATCAGCTATTAGAAACGTGTCCTCGACATACAGGGGGCCAAATTATACTAGGTACATTAGAAGAAACATGAGAGGAAGTCTCCTCCTATTCACAGTATACGATAGAACAATTGAGTGGTCACACACAGTGGGCGGAGTTTTTTTATGTTTTTTTAGATGTGACATGGAGTGAAAAAAATCGATTACAACAAAAATCGATTTATTAAGAAAAAATTGATTTTTGCGAGAAGTTCGATTTTTTGTAATTATTCGAAAAATTGCATTTTTTGTACATCATAATAAAATTACCAGATTAATATTAACAATTCATTAGTGTTCAAATTGATTAAAATGTGAGAAATAGTTTAGGCTTATTGGTTTAAACCAACGTCGTGTATCTAATTTTTTTACTTTTAATAAAGAAATAGAGTGTAATTAATATAATCGACTATAAAAAAAATAATGGATTCATATAAAATCGATTATTTTTTCACATCTCTAAACACTTGCCACTGTAATCAAGGTTAATAGTTGCTGTAAATACGTCTTGAATTTAAAACAACTGACAAAGCAAGGTATATCAACAAATATGTGTTGTCTTTGTTCTAATCATTATGAGTGTTGAAAATTGTCCACAGCGAACTAGGTACATCTCATGCTGTAAATGAGTTAGACAAGGATATGTCTTATTCTTTCAAAGTTACAAACAATTTAATAGATCGTTGCTAGATAGACATAATATCTAGTTCATCTAATTTCTTAGAGAACTATTATCTGATAATTCGAAAATAAAGTAACTAGGTATCTGATTTTTCACTTCAATGTTCATTTATTAGATAGTTTTGTCTGGTTGGTAAAGAACCGTTTTCTTTTGTGATTTTTTCAACTCCATTTGATAATTTACTTGTGTACGGACTTAATTCGTGATTCTATAAGTTGTTTTTTTTTTAATAAATATTGATTGAAATTTGATTCTGAAAACAAACAACATATGTTTGTTGATATTGCTGTCTTAACAACAGTGGGCGTCTAACTAATTAATAAACATAAAAAACTCCTCATATTCGACCTACTCTGACCATACAATTGTCTTCATCCCACTTTTCTTCTAATGTACCTAGATGAATTTGGTCCCCTGTATGTTAAATTGTTAATACTTTCATCACTGATTTTTATGCCAGCTCTTAATCCACTGATAGCTTTTCTAAACAACATTTCCGAGAATGTATTGAACAGTGTCGGAGATAAAATACAGCCCTCACGAATTCCCCGTTTTATTCTAAATTCTTATGAGACTTCATGACCTACCCGTACAGTCGCCCTATGTTGTAAATGTAGATTTCTAATTAGGTGTAAGTCTTTGTCATCGATACCCGATTCCGTCAATATCGGAAGTAGTTTATGATATTCTTTGTTACCTCATACCGCAAGAAAGACAAGCAATGTTTTCGGTGAATTGTGTTGGGAATTACTGGCACCCTGATTGCCACTTGTTTCCATTAAGGCGTGTTAGATTTGCCAATTTAAATGAAGTAAAACGTAGTGTAAATAGTTGGATTGAAGATACACCAACAAATATTTTGAGGACGGATTAAAAAATTAGTTTATCCTTGCTATAAATATATTCATGGAGAGTATGTTGAAAGACTGTATTGTAATATTGATGAAAATTAGGCAAATCAAAAAAAAAACAGCAAAATTCCTAGAAATTTAGAAACATCCCTCGTATATTAAATATTTAGAACATGTAGTATCCTGAAAACCCTCATCAAAATCATCCAAAGTTTATGTATAGAAAAAACAAACCAATTTATATCGTTGGACATTTATAGCATGTGTCAGTTATAAAAAAATCAGAACAATCGCATGGCGCATCCACCAAAAGTATTCGAATTTATCAATTTTAGAAACACACAAAAAAATGCAACAATATCTTGTTCACTCGAAACATCAAATAGTTTGTTGTTTGATATGTTAAACTTATTGAGATTTGCAAAATTTAAGAATTTAATATTGTCACTTCTCTTGTATGGCAAAAATTCTTTACTTGAAACTTAAGCCACTTTAAATGTGTCATTAAATTCAAATTTTATTAGTTTTTATTAAAATTTCCATTTGTTGCAATTTCTTATTTTGTATATATCCAGAATCTACTGGTTAAAGTATCCTAGATGAATTTTTCATAGTCGATCTATCCTACTTTATATTTATTTTATCCTTCCTACAATGCAATACAATTTTTTTTCCGTTTGAATTATTTTCTATTTAACGTTGCGTGTTGATGTCGTTCTATATTAGAAACTAAGAAGTTCTTCGAGTAATATTAAAAAGAACCAATTTGTCATTCTATAAATTTATAACAAGTTCGTAAAAAATTTAAATATATCGATAAATGAAAGAGTAAAGAATAATTTATATATATGTATAGTTTAGAAATCCATGGAAAATGAACAGGTGTATAGTAATAGTAGTGTTTGTTCCCTTAGCGTGCAGGAAACCAATCAATAATTTGTCAATATTTAATATTTTGTTGCTTACCTGAACTATCGGTTTTTCCTTTGTTATTTTTATTTCTGCTTTCAAACGATTTTACGTGCAGACAAAAAAATAACACATATAATTATTTAATTTTTACACTAACTTTATCATATAGGAAAAATCAAATATTAATTCAAATGGATTACAATTGAAATATTTCCTTAAAATTATTTGGCCATTAATTATAAATATATTGGATATATTAATGTGGACAGATCAAAATTTATAAAATTCGTATATTTTGCCAACTAGGTTATTTGAGAAAAAATTTATTGCGGGTGATACAGACTCGTATTTATCTAATAATAATATTTGTGTACATTGGCAACAATTTCTTATATATTTAGAATAGTTTAATATAATATCATTCCAACCTTTAAGTATTAATACTGAATTACATTCCTCTTTGTTGTTAGCATTTATTAAAAAGGATACGTAACAATTTTTGTTCGATAGTGAGGTTCTTTGACGTACACCCTCTGCGCCCAAAAGTTCCTGCAATGGTTCAAAACAAAACACACACACACATAATATTAATTTTTGCAAAATTCTTTTCATTTATTCAAAATAGCTTCCTTTGGAGTCAATGCAGTGAATTGCACGTCCAACAAATCATTTGAATGAATTTTCTATTTCGTTCATTAGTATATGGTTGCTTTTTGAATCTCATGTATAGTGCAGTAGTTTCGGGAACAAATAATAGTCACACGAAGCTATATAGATCTGCTGAATATGGTGCATGATTGATGACGTTAAGCTGCTTTTCTGTCAAAAAAACAGTAACAATTGGGGGGCATTATGAAAAAGACGCCAACTATCTGATTTCAAATACTCGGGGCTCACACGATAAATGCGACTAATCAAACGCTTCAAAACACCAGTAATCGTTATAATTACCACTCGGAATAAATTCACAAATGATGATTCCTTTGGAATCGTAGAAACAAATACGCATTGTCTTAACTTGTGTCTTTTGGAACTTGTTTTTTTTTGGAATTGCCTTCTTCTGGCAATATCCATTCAGGTGATTGGCCAGTTTCAGGACCGTTTACGAAACACCACATTTCATCAACAGTTACAATGGTTTTCGAACCCGTTTAACAATGTCTTTCCAATACTGAATACGATGCATTTTCTTGGTCATTGGTTAGTTTGTGCAGGACGAATTTACAATTTACCTTCCGTAGTTCTTGGTTTAAAATGCGATGAATTGTTTTCGGTATTTGCAATATAAATCGCACTGAATACTTTTTTTTTAATGAAATCGCTCACGTTTTCAATGTTATTGTCGACAATTGCATGTTTTGGTCTACCTGAACGTTTACCATCTCCAATATCATCTCTACCCTCTTCGAAACGTTTACGCCACTCAAAAACAGGTCTCTATGATAAACATTCGTCAACATAAACTTGTTTTACTTAATTTGAAACAAAATTTAATACTGATGTGTTGTTCTTTTGTTATTGTTTTGACCGATACTCAAAAGCCACTGTCACTTAATCTTGCGTAATTCAACTTTTACACAACGAAATGTCCTCAAAATTTAATGAAAGATGTAGTTTATTGAGCGATTGCAGGAACTTTCGGGACAGAGAGTGTATTCATCATTATTCTAAAAAGAATAACATTTAATTACAGTCGTAAATCTACAAATTTGATAACTTCTCTTCCACGATTTTAACCATTTGAGGCTTATGTGTAAGTGCATGTCCGAGCCAAAAACACCAGTTACGCACCTTAAATGCGATGATGTCATTACAATTATTAGCTATCAAGGTTGGCTTTATATTGAGGATACCATGAACAAAAAAATGAATTGAATAAACTTACACCAATTCTAAAGAAAATGAGGGGAAAGCTCAGATAAAGCTCGGGGAAAATCGCCATAACGTTCTTTATAATTTATGCAAATTTGATTGAATAATGTTGAATAGTAAAGCAAAAAGAGTGAAATAACCGTTCTTCCTGTTATTTTCCAAGTCAGTTATCACTTGATTCCTTATAGAAATAATGTTGCAAACGAATACAACAAAGAGAAGACGCAATAGTCCCATTTTTCTTTATATGCAACCCTTGAACTTGGGCGATATTCGAACAAACTTTGTTTATTTGTAAATAAATGGCATTCTAAAATTCATTTAATAACAAATTCGATTCTAAATTTTCAAGGAAATTCGTAAAATAATCCATTGGATTTAATGTGGCGCTTCAATAGTGTTCCCATAAGACTAATGTAATAACACTGATTTATATAAAGTTACGTTCGGGGAAATTCTTTACAGTTATAAATGTTATAATGCTACTATGAATTATGCCAATACACAAAAAGACTATTTATACAGCCGAAATCGAATTTAATCTTTTTCAAACGTCTCTTATTCCGGTTTTATTGCTTTTTTATATTGAATTTAATTTTAAAAAAAATACTGCAAATTCCGGATCACCTGCTTTACATGATTTAAATTTTTCAAACCTACCCGAGCAATATCGATTATTTATAAATCGATTTCATCAGAATTCGGAAAAATTTTATTACCCTACACCTTTCTAGATCTTTTTGAAAGCACTTCGTAATAGAAGTGTGTCCGGGATAAATTCTCTAAAATTGTTCAAGGATTTCCCTTGAGGTATCATCTAACCAATCTGAAAGCTTCCATCAGACTATTGTTTCTTCAATTTCAAAGCTTTACGGTGTTGCAAATATTTAGTGACGAGAATCAAGTGCTTTTATTTCAATTGTATTACTTCCTATAAATAAAAAATAAAAAACGGAAACAAAAATGTGTCACACAAAATATTAATTTTCACAGACAGTAAAATATTGCCCGTTTTCCCAGTCTTTTACCCTCTATTTCTCTTTTTTTTTCTCTACTCGCTTTTATTGTATTAATCCCTCGATAGTTAAAGTTGTGATCAAAGCATGCATATTACAGTACGTTTCTCATTAACACAGGAAGATTGCTAGACTGGAATTGTCGCTATCCTGTCATATTATTATGGGAGACACTGTAAAATTCTATAATTGTCAATTATGTCGTAAAATAATAATAGTTTTAGATTTTTGTTAGATGGCAATAATTAATTGTTAAAACGATTAATTCCTCATGACAGTAGAATTAATTCTCATTCATGTTTTGGTAAGTTTGCTACTAAATTTCCAATTAACTCTCAATATATTTAAATGAAATTAAGTGCGAGAGAATGGCTTGTAAATTCTACAACCAGCAAATAAATTTGGTCTTATATACAATGGAATAATCGTGGTTTTTTTGGGAATATTTTACATTATCAAATGTTTGATTAGGATTCGATCCTCTAGATCAGAACTTTAATCTACCATTTAATCAACTAAGTTTAATAATGAAATATGTATCATATAAGCATATTGAATGTTTGAGGTAAACATTATCTTATCTTGAAGGGTAAAATAATTGTTTGGATATGTACTGGAGCGCACCACCAATGGATTTTTTTTTGGCGAAAATACGATTAAATCAATCGCTATATCATAATGTTATGAATTTATAAAATAGAACGATTTTAGTAAGTTGTTGATTGCGCAAGGATGATTTCTCAAATCGTGGAAAACGTGAACGATTTTATTTGTTGATTATTTAAAAAAGACTTGAACTATTACAGTTATGGTTTACTATTATTTTATTGATTTAGAATAATAGTCTGTATTGAGCAGAAGCCCCTGGTTGCTATGGTGGAAAGCCATCGATTTCCCGTAATAACACGTATCATATATCGAATAAAGTTAATCGGCTATTTCTAACGGAAATTGTATTACAAATGTGTTTTGATATAATGTATATTCAATAACAAAAAAAATATATATAAATTTGTTCTTCAGCTAAGAAGCGAAAGTGCTAATTATATTAATAATTTGAAATCTTTATCCTTATTTGGGCATATAATCAATTTTCAAACTAGGACAAGTGGGTCTTTTGAATTTTTTAATAATAGCGGGTTACCGCCTCTTTGGTGTTTTCCTAATTAATGGACTAATAATGATAAGTCAAATAAAATTTCAATTTGTTGGTAATTTTCTTTAAAACTGAATAGCAAAAGAGAGGAAGATGCAACTTTAACTGGATTTAGTTTAAAAATATTACACAACAAAAGGATAATAGACTTGATTAGAGAAGGTGGTTAGAATTTTTACTGTTGCTTAAATTAATGATTTCTCCGATAACTTTCTTTGTTGATATAATTTATCTTTTATTTCAATCAAAGAATGACTGAAGAGAATTAGATTCGTCACGTCTGCCACTAATGTTAATTAGTGCATTAGCGACAAAGTCATTGAACGGTATCGATGATTTGTGAAACATTTTCGGTGTAAGGTTCTTTTGAATTGTTTGTATCGCCGTTCTGTAGCTTCGACAGGTACGTTGCTTGTCTTTATTGGGTTGTTGTTGCCGGTGGCGGTGACGACGTTGACGACGGCGACGACGGCGGTGGCGGCGGCGACGGTGTTGTTGGTGGCGCCGTCGTCATGGCGCATGATTGCCAAGGTGTGCGCGCGCGATGGCGGCTGCCTACCTGTCGGGTTGCGCGGGTGACAGTCTGAGGCAAGCACTGGCTGCGATACCACCCCCGACGCCGCCACCGCCGCAAATATAACACTGCAACACCTACTCACTCACCTGAGTGCCCCACCCCCACCTGACCCTCCGAATCGGCTCGCCACGATATACCGCGCCACAGTCTAGCAGCGACCGTTCGCGGGATCAGACTAGATCCTGCCACCACATCACAACGCACATAGTCATAGTAATAACAATAACAATACAGTAATAATAATAAGAAGACGAAGAAGAATAAAAGAAATAACAGCTCGTTTGAATTGAATTGAAGTAAAAAAACAAAAACAAAAAATTGTGTATTGAATAAGTCGGTGTTCGCTCGCTGTGATCAAATTTGATTGTTTTCACTGTTAGTGCATGTGCTCCCCGGACCGACGCAAGTTTGACGCGCACGTCGCCGCCGCCGCCACCGGGATTTACTAGGGTGAAATCGTGGAGACCGCTTTCAACACCACGAAGAGAGGTCGGCATCCTCTGGGAGACGACCTGTCCCCTCCGCCTGCCGCCACTCCGCCGTCTCTTAAGAGGGCCCGCCACGACTCCGAGTCGAGCAGCCCTTTAGCCACGTCCGATCAGGATATGGAAGCGCCTCTCGGCGTCACCCTCAGTCAAAGCATGGATTCTGTCAACACAAACAACGGAGAGGAAGAGGTAAATAAACAATCACCAAACAAAATAAGTCAAACAACAAACTTTTATTTCTTGCCAAAATTCATTCCATATATTATTGAAGTATCTTCACTACAACAAAGATTTCTGTTTACCTATTGTTGTTGGCTGAAATCCAAGAATCGGTCACTACTTCCAAGTCGGTATGCCGTTAACTATAGTAGACTGCATGTCTCACGCGATGCAGCCGTATGCAGGTGGTGGCGCCCGCCCCACCCTCAGTTGCGTAATATCAACTGGTTCATCTCTTTCGTATCCCATTTGTTTATCTTTATCAAGGTCTACAATAATCAATGTTAAATATGGGACTTACATAATATAAAAGAATCCAATTCATAAAATAAGATGCTACTCGAAGGTGGGCGTGCCTCTCATGCCTCTCGTCGTGTTGTTGCATTGTTCTCGTGCCGTACCTCTTTCAAACAACTAATTCCCCACGACAACCATATGGATTCGTTGCACGTATATGTATGTACACAATGCGTACAAACCTACACATTGACAAAACAACAAAATTATACCAAGGCCAAATTCACATCGTTATAATTAGATGCCAGAAAGAGGAAGTGCAAGTTTGGGTTTTCAAAATAATTTCAAAATTATTATTTCATATAAACCGTTCTGTTTTATGTAAAAGCGTCGTTACAGATGTAACGTGTTAGTAATAAGATATAATGCAAGTTTGATAGAAAATTATTTCTAGATAGCGTGCTGCGGATGGTTGATTTTGATATTATTCACCACACCTAACAAAAACTTCCAGCAAAACTTTCTCAGAAACTTTTAACTAAGCTGAGTTTTCAATCTCAATTTACCTGCTTACACCCTCAATTTAATTTCCATTATTTTAAACATCTTTGATGGTTTAAAATGCAATTTCTTTAAATTACCGTTTAAACGACAAAATGAAATTCATCTGAACGTTGCATGAACGGAATTCAAACGATAACATATGGAGATATGTTTCAATTAATTGAAAATCATAGAGAAAGCATGTGCAGTAAACGAATTTTTCCATAATTTCAATAGATCTGTTTCACGTTAATATAAAAATACTGAATAAATAGAAAGTCTCTAACGGACAATTTGTGGTGTGAAACCGCTTACAGATCAAAGAATTTCAAATGAAGTAAAAGTATCGTTTTTTTTTTGTTTTTCGCTTTTATTTCATTTGTAATTGAGCCGTAACTGTGTTGACACAGAATTTGCGTAATTGAAAATTAATTTTCGGTCTTTTATTGTCGAAAAAAAAAAGTGCTGTCGTACTCAATTGCTCGTTCAAGCCAAACATTTCGTTTATCACCATTCTGTCTCAACTCTAACTAATGATGAAACTCATTTTCTAACTACTTGGATCTATTTCTAACACCTGTTTCGAGTGCATCTCACACGAAAAACGCGCGTTTCGTGTCGATGTAGTTATGATTATCAAAATAACTTGACCCCGTATCTTTACGTACAAAAATTGTATGACAGCTGGGGATTCAGTTAAGTATTTTAATAATATTATCGTGTTGATCGATGGTGATGATAATAATAATAATAATAAAATTGTCCATATGGGAATTTTATAAACATTTCGAGAACATACACACGCATATGTGTGCTTGTTGATTAGTCGACTGCACCTTTAATATAAAATTTAATTACTTGGTTTAATTAAAATACACAAGCAAACTGTTTTTCTTGTGTTTTATTTAATATTTTATTAGAATTATGAAAATAACTGCGTTAAAGTTAAAGTAGGTTGGTATAGTTTTTGTTTTATAAAATACATCTCATTCATAAGAATTACTCAATTATCTATTATTTCATGTAGGTACCCAGTTAATGATAGTTCTTTTGAAATAACAGAGATAATTAACATGTGGGCGATGTATGGTTAAAGATCAACAATCACAAAAAAAAAGCAGGCTGCAATTGTTGATGATTCATATAATATGAAAAACATAAATCTATGATATAATTTTCTTGAAAAACTTGCAGTTTCCATTACAACTCGTAAAAAAGAATCGAAAATACGAATTCTATATGTTATGGTCAGGAAATTACAAAAAATGTTGCAGGAAAACTGTGTTTTGTGAAACATAACAATTACGATAATTTTTACAGGAAGCGACTTATCAGTAATTAATTGCTTAATTGTACCACCAAATTGATTACAGCGGCTAGGAAAAAATATCCTAGTTGAAATTATATTAATTAGGATTAATTACAAGAAATAGATCCAATATCAATTAATTTCCGCCAATGAAATTTCATTTTAATTTGTATACGCAATTATTTATTTCACACAACTGTGTACGTTTTAATTAAAATTTATTACAATTTGACTTGATTTTATTTGAAATGTCCACTATAACGATCGTTAAATATTTAATTTTAGTGCGTTTATTTTTTGGAAAATATTCTAAAGTACCAATTTTACCGTTAAACTTTTTCTTCTTTCAAGTTTTTCAAACGTTCAAGAGTCCGTTTACTTTTCTGTTCGGCTATAATTAAAGTAGTTCAAACCGTGGCTATTACTCTTAAAATTAGTCGAATATTGTAGATTTTTGTGTGAAATGAAATTTATTTTATAAAGTTTACAAGTTTCGCCCCTGAGATTTATTTGGTTTACATTAGAATTTATAATAAGTATAGTTTCTGTATAGTTAGTAAAGGGTCGATGTAATTTAGTGGCAAGACAGAACTGGTCTAGTTCTGCTCTGTTGATTCTTTAGCATTTTTGCCTGGCTTGCTATACACTGATAGTATACCTTTTTGGTCGAGATGTTTGCACCGTCATCATGGATGCTTTACTGCAGGAACGTGTAAACAGAAAATTATGTTTAGCAATCTGAGTCAGCTGTTTCCACTCATCTACTTTGCTGCCATTGCATGGTTAGTGCTTTCTTTATTTTTGTGGAAATTTTTATATTTGATAAACTATGAACGATAGTCACGTTATGTCAACCGTAAAGACAAAGGAATTTTCGACAATATATATCAACGCTTTTATTAAATTGAATTGTAAAACTATAGTAATTAGACAGATGGATCGGTAAACACCTGCTCGTCAATTCATCATTATAATCCAATTTTTATTTTTATCTCCATTTAATTAATAAATTTCTTGTTAGAAATACAAAAATGTTAGATGTATAAAAATAGGTTCAGTTATTAGAAAAAG
This sequence comes from Epicauta chinensis, assembly GCA_021725515.1. NCBI lineage: Eukaryota > Metazoa > Arthropoda > Insecta > Coleoptera > Meloidae > Epicauta > Epicauta chinensis. Next base: position 3,203 of record JAEDXX010000347.1, on the reverse strand, counting down.
AATCGCTACTTCATGCTACGTTATCGTACTTTCTAATCAAACTTTCGTAACATAAATGTTGGAATCTAAAATTTTTTAGAGCGTACACGAAATAGAAGCAAAAAAAACTACTTGATGTAAGCGTAGGGTGGGTGATTGATGGGAGCGAAATCAATTCGGATATTTCTCTCATTATTTTTGCAAATATCCCAACAAGTGCATATTTATATATAAATCCATACATGTAAAAATATCGGGTATTGCTATTTATAAAAATAAAAAGTTCGATTGTTACTGTAGAATTGAGCGCTTGTTATCAGTTAATGCTTCTTTTTAGATTTTCTATTTTGAAATCTGATCTCGACGTGATATATTATTTTATTCTTGTTCCATAGGTCATTAATTTGCGGCATTTTCGATGAAAACCTGTAAAATAATTAAACATTTCATTTAGATGCAGACCATTTTTATGTGATTTCATATTTGGGAAATACTGGCAATTTCTGTGGTAGAAATATTGCTCCACTTACTGCTGCTGCTTCATTCTTATTCATTTGAGTTGTTGCCATCATTTCTTAGATGTTTACTGCAGTGGAAACTGCACATTGTTTCGAGTGTTAAAAATGACGCTTTATAATTGCGCTTATTTCGAAAATCCAATTCTGCAAACAATTATTTTTTAACTATAATAATCTTAAGAAATTCCTGCTGCTGCTGAATAATTTCTTAAAATTCAATTAGCTAAATGGAAGTGTGGTAAATTTTTTATTAGTCACTTTCAAGATATAATCTAAATGATAGAAACATTGATCTGTGACCGTTAAAGCAATATAGGTAATAAATAATTGTATAGGTTTCTTATTGAAAGAGATTAAAAATTTTGATTTATTGAACTTTAATCGATTTTCAGATCGGAAACTCGGAGAAATATTACAAAAGAGTGAATTTGCTGATATCGTAAGACTTGCCGTCACCTTTTACATAGTAAATTTATAAATAATTGAAATTTGTTTTTATAAATTATGTAAGACTGGAAGAATACGAAAGTTCTAATCCAAAAAAAAATGAAATTAAAAACACTGAATGGGTTCAGTGCAGGGCCATCATCCGCACATTTTTGCCAATAGTTACTCAATATTTATATTGAAGCTATGTCTTCCTACGATGACTACGATGCCTTTTACAATAGCAAATTAACAGAAAAGCTTTAAATATTCATATTTCAATAGCAAAGTATGAATATACAGAGTGCGCAAACCACCCAGGAAGAGTTTCGTTATGTTCATTATTAAAATTCGTACATGAGTCAAAAAATGATAGTGATAAAAGACAAAAAAAAATGTAGATAATAGGATGGAGTTGTAAGTTTGATTCCACCCTTAATCATCTTCGTGAACAACATCTATTATTCCTTTTTTCTATAAGAATTTACCTAAGACATGCCAAACATCTGCTGTCTTCGTTGTGAGTATAATGGTTTTCTCCTACATAGCATGATTGATACCAGCCAGTAATGTGACGGAGAACGATTTTGGAATATTTTTGTAAACGACCAGGATTGCTTATTATTATTTTTTGCTTACATCAATCTATTATAATATTTTAGCTATCACTCATATTTTAGCAAAAATAGAAAATTAATAAAAAATAATTTAAAAATCAAATAATAATACACAATCCTGATTGTTTACGAAGATATTTCAAAATTCTTTGTTTAATACTAACTATCCTACTTTATCGACTAAATGCTTGTCGGTAAAGTAGTTCTTTACGCCACCTTAACGGTAAAGTGATAATTTTCCGACCTCAACGGTAAAGTAATTACTTTACCATCGAGGAGAAAAAGGCTTCAACAATAGCGAAATAAACTATATTTTCACTTTTATAATAAAAATAATGATAGTGATAATAATAATAATTAATATAATAATTATAATAATATGGTAATAATAATGAATTAACTAATTAATCAGTTCTAAAGAAATAATAAAAATTAAAATTATTGCTCATAATAAATTCAAGAAACGTAAACATAATTTCAATTGTCTTTCACATATAAACAAACCAAAACAAATGCTAGTTGTTTAGGGAACCAACATAGCAACCAACAACCTTTGATGGCTGTATATGAGTTTAATATAATAACTTACATATTAGAAAATTGTAATAAATAAGAATAATTTAAAAGAGCTTTAAGAGTTAGTATTAAACAAAATTTTGAACTGCGCACTGTAACAAAGTCCCTTTATCCGCTCTTGGATGAAGTTTAACTTTACCACCTTGTACAGTACATAGCTATTGTTTGATCTCCGTCATTTTTCAATACGTTATTAGCGGGTTTCAATCATGCTGTATCGGAGAAAATCATAGTCAACGAAGATAGCAGATGTTTGGCATGTTGTAAGTAGATTCTTACAAACCACAGAAGACAGAGATTAAACACAGAATTTTGAAATAACTTATTTTACTTTTTAATTATTTTTTATTACTTTTCTGTTTCTGATAAAGACATTATAAAAGATTGATTCAAAGAAAACGATAATCATAATTTTGTATCATTCTACTTTTACATAAGCTATTTATAATCATTTCTTGTAATCCTCTACACTGGCTATGTATGTTAATTGTAATGTTGTACATACATAACTTAGTTACCAACTAACTTCTTGACATTAATCAATAAACTAAATAATATTTGGTAAGGTGAAAGTTATTATTATTTAATATAAGTGTTCTAATAGTTCATATATACTTTTATTAGTTTTAATATTTAAATTGTTAACTATTAAAGTATAATTTTTAATCAACTCGTTCAACCTGTTATTACGTTTATTACGACACAACGTAAAGTTTTTCTCAAAGGAACAACAAAAAAAAAGACGTAATATTTATTGTTACTGTATACACTTGAAAATCTTGTATTTAAAGGTCATTGTACCTTGTAAATACACCCGATCAGAAGTTCCTTACAACATTTAAAGTGCTACTTATAGTAATCCCATAATATAGGAACATTATCATGCTAGTCTGGTAGCGGTGAGACGCAGATCTTATCTTTCAATTGTTTTAGTAATTAGACTTTTTAATAAATAATTTTTACAATTTTTGTTAATCTAAAAGGTAGATCAGTATGCGACATAGCAACACTGTTTCGACAAAATTTTTCAAAATGTGCTGCTGATGATGTGTTGAAACTATTTCGCATTTCTTTTCGACTTAGAACT
>JAEDXX010000346.1:0-70216 GCA_021725515.1 Epicauta chinensis | reverse complement strand
TGGCTAGATTCTGGTATAACTGTGTCGAAATTAGCTCGAAAATCGTAGTTTTCTACTGATTCCTAGCTAAACTGGCTAGATTCTGGTATAACTGTGTCGAAATTAGCTCGAAAATCGTAGTTTTCTACTGATTCCTAGCTAAACTGGCTAGATTCTGGTATAACTGTGTCGAAATTAGCTCGAAAATCGTAGTTTTCTACTGATTCCTAGCTAAACTGGCTAGATTCTGGTATAACTGTGTCGAAATTAGCTCGAAAATCGTAGTTTTCTACTGATTCCTAGCTAAACTGGCTAGATTCTGGTATAACTGTGTCGAAATTAGCTCGAAAATCGTAGTTTTCTACTGATTCCTAGCTAAACTGGCTAGATTCTGGTATAACTGTGTCGAAATTAGCTCGAAAATCGTAGTTTTCTACTGATTCCTAGCTAAACTGGCTAGATTCTGGTATAACTGTGTCGAAATTAGCTCGAAAATCGTAGTTTTCTACTGATTCCTAGCTAAACTGGCTAGATTCTGGTATAACTGTGTCGAAATTAGCTCGAAAATCGTAGTTTTCTACTGATTCCTAGCTAAACTGGCTAGATTCTGGTATAACTGTGTCGAAATTAGCTCGAAAATCGTAGTTTTCTACTGATTCCTAGCTAAACTGGCTAGATTCTGGTATAACTGTGTCGAAATTAGCTCGAAAATCGTAGTTTTCTACTGATTCCTAGCTAAACTGGCTAGATTCTGGTATAACTGTGTCGAAATTAGCTCGAAAATCGTAGTTTTCTACTGATTCCTAGCTAAACTGGCTAGATTCTGGTATAACTGTGTCGAAATTAGCTCGAAAATCGTAGTTTTCTACTGATTCCTAGCTAAACTGGCTAGATTCTGGTATAACTGTGTCGAAATTAGCTCGAAAATCGTAGTTTTCTACTGATTCCTAGCTAAACTGGCTAGATTCTGGTATAACTGTGTCGAAATTAGCTCGAAAATCGTAGTTTTCTACTGATTCCTAGCTAAACTGGCTAGATTCTGGTATAACTGTGTCGAAATTAGCTCGAAAATCGTAGTTTTCTACTGATTCCTAGCTAAACTGGCTAGATTCTGGTATAACTGTGTCGAAATTAGCTCGAAAATCGTAGTTTTCTACTGATTCCTAGCTAAACTGGCTAGATTCTGGTATAACTGTGTCGAAATTAGCTCGAAAATCGTAGTTTTCTACTGATTCCTAGCTAAACTGGCTAGATTCTGGTATAACTGTGTCGAAATTAGCTCGAAAATCGTAGTTTTCTACTGATTCCTAGCTAAACTGGCTAGATTCTGGTATAACTGTGTCGAAATTAGCTCGAAAATCGTAGTTTTCTACTGATTCCTAGCTAAACTGGCTAGATTCTGGTATAACTGTGTCGAAATTAGCTCGAAAATCGTAGTTTTCTACTGATTCCTAGCTAAACTGGCTAGATTCTGGTATAACTGTGTCGAAATTAGCTCGAAAATCGTAGTTTTCTACTGATTCCTAGCTAAACTGGCTAGATTCTGAGATAACTGTGTCGAAATTAGCTCGAAAATCGTAGTTTTCTACTGATTCCTAGCTAAACTGGCTAGATTCTGAGATAACTGTGTCGAAATTAGCTCGAAAATCGTAGTTTTCTACTGATTCCTAGCTAAACTGGCTAGATTCTGGTATAACTGTGTCGAAATTAGCTCGAAAATCGTAGTTTTCTACTGATTCCTAGCTAAACTGGCTAGATTCTGGTATAACTGTGTCGAAATTAGCTCGAAAATCGTAGTTTTCTACTGATTCCTAGCTAAACTGGCTAGATTCTGGTATAACTGTGTCGAAATTAGCTCGAAAATCGTAGTTTTCTACTGATTCCTAGCTAAACTGGCTAGATTCTGGTATAACTGTGTCGAAATTAGCTCGAAAATCGTAGTTTTCTACTGATTCCTAGCTAAACTGGCTAGATTCTGGTATAACTGTGTCGAAATTAGCTCGAAAATCGTAGTTTTCTACTGATTCCTAGCTAAACTGGCTAGATTCTGGTATAACTGTGTCGAAATTAGCTCGAAAATCGTAGTTTTCTACTGATTCCTAGCTAAACTGGCTAGATTCTGGTATAACTGTGTCGAAATTAGCTCGAAAATCGTAGTTTTCTACTGATTCCTAGCTAAACTGGCTAGATTCTGGTATAACTGTGTCGAAATTAGCTCGAAAATCGTAGTTTTCTACTGATTCCTAGCTAAACTGGCTAGATTCTGGTATAACTGTGTCGAAATTAGCTCGAAAATCGTAGTTTTCTACTGATTCCTAGCTAAACTGGCTAGATTCTGGTATAACTGTGTCGAAATTAGCTCGAAAATCGTAGTTTTCTACTGATTCCTAGCTAAACTGGCTAGATTCTGAGATAACTGTGTCGAAATTAGCTCGAAAATCGTAGTTTTCTACTGATTCCTAGCTAAACTGGCTAGATTCTGGTATAACTGTGTCAAAATTAGCTCGAAAATCGTAGTTTTCTACTGATTCCTAGCTAAACTGGCTAGATTCTGGTATAACTGTGTCGAAATTAGCTCGAAAATCGTAGTTTTCTACTGATTCCTAGCTAAACTGGCTAGATTCTGAGATAACTGTGTCGAAATTAGCTCGAAAATCGTAGTTTTCTACTGATTCCTAGCTAAACTGGCTAGATTCTGGTATAACTGTGTCGAAATTAGCTCGAAAATCGTAGTTTTCTACTGATTCCTAGCTAAACTGGCTAGATTCTGGTATAACTGTGTCGAAATTAGCTCGAAAATCGTAGTTTTCTACTGATTCCTAGCTAAACTGGCTAGATTCTGGTATAACTGTGTCGAAATTAGCTCGAAAATCGTAGTTTTCTACTGATTCCTAGCTAAACTGGCTAGATTCTGGTATAACTGTGTCGAAATTAGCTCGAAAATCGTAGTTTTCTACTGATTCCTAGCTAAACTGGCTAGATTCTGGTATAACTGTGTCGAAATTAGCTCGAAAATCGTAGTTTTCTACTGATTCCTAGCTAAACTGGCTAGATTCTGAGATAACTGTGTCGAAATTAGCTCGAAAATCGTAGTTTTCTACTGATTCCTAGCTAAACTGGCTAGATTCTGGTATAACTGTGTCGAAATTAGCTCGAAAATCGTAGTTTTCTACTGATTCCTAGCTAAACTGGCTAGATTCTGGTATAACTGTGTCGAAATTAGCTCGAAAATCGTAGTTTTCTACTGATTCCTAGCTAAACTGGCTAGATTCTGGTATAACTGTGTCGAAATTAGCTCGAAAATCGTAGTTTTCTACTGATTCCTAGCTAAACTGGCTAGATTCTGGTATAACTGTGTCGAAATTAGCTCGAAAATCGTAGTTTTCTACTGATTCCTAGCTAAACTGGCTAGATTCTGGTATAACTGTGTCGAAATTAGCTCGAAAATCGTAGTTTTCTACTGATTCCTAGCTAAACTGGCTAGATTCTGGTATAACTGTGTCGAAATTAGCTCGAAAATCGTAGTTTTCTACTGATTCCTAGCTAAACTGGCTAGATTCTGGTATAACTGTGTCGAAATTAGCTCGAAAATCGTAGTTTTCTACTGATTCCTAGCTAAACTGGCTAGATTCTGAGATAACTGTGTCGAAATTAGCTCGAAAATCGTAGTTTTCTACTGATTCCTAGCTAAACTGGCTAGATTCTGGTATAACTGTGTCGAAATTAGCTCGAAAATCGTAGTTTTCTACTGATTCCTAGCTAAACTGGCTAGATTCTGGTATAACTGTGTCGAAATTAGCTCGAAAATCGTAGTTTTCTACTGATTCCTAGCTAAACTGGCTAGATTCTGGTATAACTGTGTCGAAATTAGCTCGAAAATCGTAGTTTTCTACTGATTCCTAGCTAAACTGGCTAGATTCTGGTATAACTGTGTCGAAATTAGCTCGAAAATCGTAGTTTTCTACTGATTCCTAGCTAAACTGGCTAGATTCTGGTATAACTGTGTCGAAATTAGCTCGAAAATCGTAGTTTTCTACTGATTCCTAGCTAAACTGGCTAGATTCTGGTATAACTGTGTCGAAATTAGCTCGAAAATCGTAGTTTTCTACTGATTCCTAGCTAAACTGGCTAGATTCTGGTATAACTGTGTCGAAATTAGCTCGAAAATCGTAGTTTTCTACTGATTCCTAGCTAAACTGGCTAGATTCTGGTATAACTGTGTCGAAATTAGCTCGAAAATCGTAGTTTTCTACTGATTCCTAGCTAAACTGGCTAGATTCTGGTATAACTGTGTCGAAATTAGCTCGAAAATCGTAGTTTTCTACTGATTCCTAGCTAAACTGGCTAGATTCTGGTATAACTGTGTCGAAATTAGCTCGAAAATCGTAGTTTTCTACTGATTCCTAGCTAAACTGGCTAGATTCTGGTATAACTGTGTCGAAATTAGCTCGAAAATCGTAGTTTTCTACTGATTCCTAGCTAAACTGGCTAGATTCTGGTATAACTGTGTCGAAATTAGCTCGAAAATCGTAGTTTTCTACTGATTCCTAGCTAAACTGGCTAGATTCTGGTATAACTGTGTCGAAATTAGCTCGAAAATCGTAGTTTTCTACTGATTCCTAGCTAAACTGGCTAGATTCTGGTATAACTGTGTCGAAATTAGCTCGAAAATCGTAGTTTTCTACTGATTCCTAGCTAAACTGGCTAGATTCTGGTATAACTGTGTCGAAATTAGCTCGAAAATCGTAGTTTTCTACTGATTCCTAGCTAAACTGGCTAGATTCTGGTATAACTGTGTCGAAATTAGCTCGAAAATCGTAGTTTTCTACTGATTCCTAGCTAAACTGGCTAGATTCTGGTATAACTGTGTCGAAATTAGCTCGAAAATCGTAGTTTTCTACTGATTCCTAGCTAAACTGGCTAGATTCTGGTATAACTGTGTCGAAATTAGCTCGAAAATCGTAGTTTTCTACTGATTCCTAGCTAAACTGGCTAGATTCTGGTATAACTGTGTCGAAATTAGCTCGAAAATCGTAGTTTTCTACTGATTCCTAGCTAAACTGGCTAGATTCTGGTATAACTGTGTCGAAATTAGCTCGAAAATCGTAGTTTTCTACTGATTCCTAGCTAAACTGGCTAGATTCTGGTATAACTGTGTCGAAATTAGCTCGAAAATCGTAGTTTTCTACTGATTCCTAGCTAAACTGGCTAGATTCTGAGATAACTGTGTCGAAATTAGCTCGAAAATCGTAGTTTTCTACTGATTCCTAGCTAAACTGGCTAGATTCTGGTATAACTGTGTCGAAATTAGCTCGAAAATCGTAGTTTTCTACTGATTCCTAGCTAAACTGGCTAGATTCTGGTATAACTGTGTCGAAATTAGCTCGAAAATCGTAGTTTTCTACTGATTCCTAGCTAAACTGGCTAGATTCTGGTATAACTGTGTCGAAATTAGCTCGAAAATCGTAGTTTTCTACTGATTCCTAGCTAAACTGGCTAGATTCTGGTATAACTGTGTCGAAATTAGCTCGAAAATCGTAGTTTTCTACTGATTCCTAGCTAAACTGGCTAGATTCTGGTATAACTGTGTCGAAATTAGCTCGAAAATCGTAGTTTTCTACTGATTCCTAGCTAAACTGGCTAGATTCTGGTATAACTGTGTCGAAATTAGCTCGAAAATCGTAGTTTTCTACTGATTCCTAGCTAAACTGGCTAGATTCTGGTATAACTGTGTCGAAATTAGCTCGAAAATCGTAGTTTTCTACTGATTCCTAGCTAAACTGGCTAGATTCTGGTATAACTGTGTCGAAATTAGCTCGAAAATCGTAGTTTTCTACTGATTCCTAGCTAAACTGGCTAGATTCTGGTATAACTGTGTCGAAATTAGCTCGAAAATCGTAGTTTTCTACTGATTCCTAGCTAAACTGGCTAGATTCTGGTATAACTGTGTCGAAATTAGCTCGAAAATCGTAGTTTTCTACTGATTCCTAGCTAAACTGGCTAGATTCTGAGATAACTGTGTCGAAATTAGCTCGAAAATCGTAGTTTTCTACTGATTCCTAGCTAAACTGGCTAGATTCTGGTATAACTGTGTCGAAATTAGCTCGAAAATCGTAGTTTTCTACTGATTCCTAGCTAAACTGGCTAGATTCTGGTATAACTGTGTCGAAATTAGCTCGAAAATCGTAGTTTTCTACTGATTCCTAGCTAAACTGGCTAGATTCTGAGATAACTGTGTCGAAATTAGCTCGAAAATCGTAGTTTTCTACTGATTCCTAGCTAAACTGGCTAGATTCTGGTATAACTGTGTCGAAATTAGCTCGAAAATCGTAGTTTTCTACTGATTCCTAGCTAAACTGGCTAGATTCTGGTATAACTGTGTCGAAATTAGCTCGAAAATCGTAGTTTTCTACTGATTCCTAGCTAAACTGGCTAGATTCTGAGTTAACTGTGTCGAAATTAGCTCGAAAATCGTAGTTTTCTACTGATTCCTAGCTAAACTGGCTAGATTCTGGTATAACTGTGTCGAAATTAGCTCGAAAATCGTAGTTTTCTACTGATTCCTAGCTAAACTGGCTAGATTCTGGTATAACTGTGTCGAAATTAGCTCGAAAATCGTAGTTTTCTACTGATTCCTAGCTAAACTGGCTAGATTCTGGTATAACTGTGTCGAAATTAGCTCGAAAATCGTAGTTTTCTACTGATTCCTAGCTAAACTGGCTAGATTCTGGTATAACTGTGTCGAAATTAGCTCGAAAATCGTAGTTTTCTACTGATTCCTAGCTAAACTGGCTAGATTCTGGTATAACTGTGTCGAAATTAGCTCGAAAATCGTAGTTTTCTACTGATTCCTAGCTAAACTGGCTAGATTCTGGTATAACTGTGTCGAAATTAGCTCGAAAATCGTAGTTTTCTACTGATTCCTAGCTAAACTGGCTAGATTCTGGTATAACTGTGTCGAAATTAGCTCGAAAATCGTAGTTTTCTACTGATTCCTAGCTAAACTGGCTAGATTCTGGTATAACTGTGTCGAAATTAGCTCGAAAATCGTAGTTTTCTACTGATTCCTAGCTAAACTGGCTAGATTCTGGTATAACTGTGTCGAAATTAGCTCGAAAATCGTAGTTTTCTACTGATTCCTAGCTAAACTGGCTAGATTCTGGTATAACTGTGTCGAAATTAGCTCGAAAATCGTAGTTTTCTACTGATTCCTAGCTAAACTGGCTAGATTCTGGTATAACTGTGTCGAAATTAGCTCGAAAATCGTAGTTTTCTACTGATTCCTAGCTAAACTGGCTAGATTCTGGTATAACTGTGTCGAAATTAGCTCGAAAATCGTAGTTTTCTACTGATTCCTAGCTAAACTGGCTAGATTCTGGTATAACTGTGTCGAAATTAGCTCGAAAATCGTAGTTTTCTACTGATTCCTAGCTAAACTGGCTAGATTCTGAGATAACTGTGTCGAAATTAGCTCGAAAATCGTAGTTTTCTACTGATTCCTAGCTAAACTGGCTAGATTCTGGTATAACTGTGTCGAAATTAGCTCGAAAATCGTAGTTTTCTACTGATTCCTAGCTAAACTGGCTAGATTCTGGTATAACTGTGTCGAAATTAGCTCGAAAATCGTAGTTTTCTACTGATTCCTAGCTAAACTGGCTAGATTCTGGTATAACTGTGTCGAAATTAGCTCGAAAATCGTAGTTTTCTACTGATTCCTAGCTAAACTGGCTAGATTCTGGTATAACTGTGTCGAAATTAGCTCGAAAATCGTAGTTTTCTACTGATTCCTAGCTAAACTGGCTAGATTCTGGTATAACTGTGTCGAAATTAGCTCGAAAATCGTAGTTTTCTACTGATTCCTAGCTAAACTGGCTAGATTCTGGTATAACTGTGTCGAAATTAGCTCGAAAATCGTAGTTTTCTACTGATTCCTAGCTAAACTGGCTAGATTCTGGTATAACTGTGTCGAAATTAGCTCGAAAATCGTAGTTTTCTACTGATTCCTAGCTAAACTGGCTAGATTCTGGTATAACTGTGTCGAAATTAGCTCGAAAATCGTAGTTTTCTACTGATTCCTAGCTAAACTGGCTAGATTCTGAGATAACTGTGTCGAAATTAGCTCGAAAATCGTAGTTTTCTACTGATTCCTAGCTAAACTGGCTAGATTCTGGTATAACTGTGTCGAAATTAGCTCGAAAATCGTAGTTTTCTACTGATTCCTAGCTAAACTGGCTAGATTCTGGTATAACTGTGTCGAAATTAGCTCGAAAATCGTAGTTTTCTACTGATTCCTAGCTAAACTGGCTAGATTCTGGTATAACTGTGTCGAAATTAGCTCGAAAATCGTAGTTTTCTACTGATTCCTAGCTAAACTTGCTAGATTCTGGTATAACTGTGTCGAAGTATAACTGTGTCGAAATTAGCTCGAAAATCGTAGTTTTCTACTGATTCCTAGCTAAACTGGCTAGATTCTGGTATAACTGTGTCGAAATTAGCTCGAAAATCGTAGTTTTCTACTGATTCCTAGCTAAACTGGCTAGATTCTGAGATAACTGTGTCGAAATTAGCTCGAAAATCGTAGTTTTCTACTGATTCCTAGCTAAACTGGCTAGATTCTGGTATAACTGTGTCGAAATTAGCTCGAAAATCGTAGTTTTCTACTGATTCCTAGCTAAACTGGCTAGATTCTGGTATAACTGTGTCGAAATTAGCTCGAAAATCGTAGTTTTCTACTGATTCCTAGCTAAACTGGCTAGATTCTGGTATAACTGTGTCGAAATTAGCTCGAAAATCGTAGTTTTCTACTGATTCCTAGCTAAACTGGCTAGATTCTGGTATAACTGTGTCGAAATTAGCTCGAAAATCGTAGTTTTCTACTGATTCCTAGCTAAACTGGCTAGATTCTGAGATAACTGTGTCGAAATTAGCTCGAAAATCGTAGTTTTCTACTGATTCCTAGCTAAACTGGCTAGATTCTGGTATAACTGTGTCGAAATTAGCTCGAAAATCGTAGTTTTCTACTGATTCCTAGCTAAACTGGCTAGATTCTGGTATAACTGTGTCGAAATTAGCTCGAAAATCGTAGTTTTCTACTGATTCCTAGCTAAACTGGCTAGATTCTGGTATAACTGTGTCGAAATTAGCTCGAAAATCGTAGTTTTCTACTGATTCCTAGCTAAACTGGCTAGATTCTGGTATAACTGTGTCGAAATTAGCTCGAAAATCGTAGTTTTCTACTGATTCCTAGCTAAACTGGCTAGATTCTGGTATAACTGTGTCGAAATTAGCTCGAAAATCGTAGTTTTCTACTGATTCCTAGCTAAACTGGCTAGATTCTGGTATAACTGTGTCGAAATTAGCTCGAAAATCGTAGTTTTCTACTGATTCCTAGCTAAACTGGCTAGATTCTGGTATAACTGTGTCGAAATTAGCTCGAAAATCGTAGTTTTCTACTGATTCCTAGCTAAACTGGCTAGATTCTGGTATAACTGTGTCGAAATTAGCTCGAAAATCGTAGTTTTCTACTGATTCCTAGCTAAACTGGCTAGATTCTGGTATAACTGTGTCGAAATTAGCTCGAAAATCGTAGTTTTCTACTGATTCCTAGCTAAACTGGCTAGATTCTGGTATAACTGTGTCGAAATTAGCTCGAAAATCGTAGTTTTCTACTGATTCCTAGCTAAACTGGCTAGATTCTGGTATAACTGTGTCGAAATTAGCTCGAAAATCGTAGTTTTCTACTGATTCCTAGCTAAACTGGCTAGATTCTGGTATAACTGTGTCGAAATTAGCTCGAAAATCGTAGTTTTCTACTGATTCCTAGCTAAACTGGCTAGATTCTGGTATAACTGTGTCGAAATTAGCTCGAAAATCGTAGTTTTCTACTGATTCCTAGCTAAACTGGCTAGATTCTGGTATAACTGTGTCGAAATTAGCTCGAAAATCGTAGTTTTCTACTGATTCCTAGCTAAACAGGCTAGATTCTGGTATAACTGTGTCGAAATTAGCTCGAAAATCGTAGTTTTCTACTGATTCCTAGCTAAACTGGCTAGATTCTGAGATAACTGTGTCGAAATTAGCTCGAAAATCGTAGTTTTCTACTGATTCCTAGCTAAACTGGCTAGATTCTGAGATAACTGTGTCGAAATTAGCTCGAAAATCGTAGTTTTCTACTGATTCCTAGCTAAACTGGCTAGATTCTGGTATAATTGTGTCGAAATTAGCTCGAAAATCGTAGTTTTCTACTGATTCCTAGCTAAACTGGCTAGATTCTGGTATAACTGTGTCGAAATTAGCTCGAAAATCGTAGTTTTCTACTGATTCCTAGCTAAACTGGCTAGATTCTGGTATAACTGTGTCGAAATTAGCTCGAAAATCGTAGTTTTCTACTGATTCCTAGCTAAACTGGCTAGATTCTGGTATAACTGTGTCGAAATTAGCTCGAAAATCGTAGTTTTCTACTGATTCCTAGCTAAACTGGCTAGATTCTGGTATAACTGTGTCGAAATTAGCTCGAAAATCGTAGTTTTCTACTGATTCCTAGCTAAACTGGCTAGATTCTGGTATAACTGTGTCGAAATTAGCTCGAAAATCGTAGTTTTCTACTGATTCCTAGCTAAACTGGCTAGATTCTGGTATAACTGTGTCGAAATTAGCTCGAAAATCGTAGTTTTCTACTGATTCCTAGCTAAACTGGCTAGATTCTGGTATAACTGTGTCGAAATTAGCTCGAAAATCGTAGTTTTCTACTGATTCCTAGCTAAACTGGCTAGATTCTGGTATAACTGTGTCGAAATTAGCTCGAAAATCGTAGTTTTCTACTGATTCCTAGCTAAACTGGCTAGATTCTGGTATAACTGTGTCGAAATTAGCTCGAAAATCGTAGTTTTCTACTGATTCCTAGCTAAACTGGCTAGATTCTGGTATAACTGTGTCGAAATTAGCTCGAAAATCGTAGTTTTCTACTGATTCCTAGCTAAACTGGCTAGATTCTGGTATAACTGTGTCGAAATTAGCTCGAAAATCGTAGTTTTCTACTGATTCCTAGCTAAACTGGCTAGATTCTGGTATAACTGTGTCGAAATTAGCTCGAAAATCGTAGTTTTCTACTGATTCCTAGCTAAACTGGCTAGATTCTGGTATAACTGTGTCGAAATTAGCTCGAAAATCGTAGTTTTCTACTGATTCCTAGCTAAACTGGCTAGATTCTGAGATAACTGTGTCGAAATTAGCTCGAAAATCGTAGTTTTCTACTGATTCCTAGCTAAACTGGCTAGATTCTGGTATAACTGTGTCGAAATTAGCTCGAAAATCGTAGTTTTCTACTGATTCCTAGCTAAACTGGCTAGATTCTGGTATAACTGTGTCGAAATTAGCTCGAAAATCGTAGTTTTCTACTGATTCCTAGCTAAACTGGCTAGATTCTGGTATAACTGTGTCGAAATTAGCTCGAAAATCGTAGTTTTCTACTGATTCCTAGCTAAACTGGCTAGATTCTGGTATAACTGTGTCGAAATTAGCTCGAAAATCGTAGTTTTCTACTGATTCCTAGCTAAACTGGCTAGATTCTGGTATAACTGTGTCGAAATTAGCTCGAAAATCGTAGTTTTCTACTGATTCCTAGCTAAACTGGCTAGATTCTGGTATAACTGTGTCGAAATTAGCTCGAAAATCGTAGTTTTCTACTGATTCCTAGCTAAACTGGCTAGATTCTGGTATAACTGTGTCGAAATTAGCTCGAAAATCGTAGTTTTCTACTGATTCCTAGCTAAACTGGCTAGATTCTGGTATAACTGTGTCGAAATTAGCTCGAAAATCGTAGTTTTCTACTGATTCCTAGCTAAACTGGCTAGATTCTGAGATAACTGTGTCGAAATTAGCTCGAAAATCGTAGTTTTCTACTGATTCCTAGCTAAACTGGCTAGATTCTGGTATAACTGTGTCGAAATTAGCTCGAAAATCGTAGTTTTCTACTGATTCCTAGCTAAACTGGCTAGATTCTGGTATAACTGTGTCGAAATTAGCTCGAAAATCGTAGTTTTCTACTGATTCCTAGCTAAACTGGCTAGATTCTGGTATAACTGTGTCGAAATTAGCTCGAAAATCGTAGTTTTCTACTGATTCCTAGCTAAACTGGCTAGATTCTGGTATAACTGTGTCGAAATTAGCTCGAAAATCGTAGTTTTCTACTGATTCCTAGCTAAACTGGCTAGATTCTGGTATAACTGTGTCGAAATTAGCTCGAAAATCGTAGTTTTCTACTGATTCCTAGCTAAACTGGCTAGATTCTGGTATAACTGTGTCGAAATTAGCTCGAAAATCGTAGTTTTCTACTGATTCCTAGCTAAACTGGCTAGATTCTGGTATAACTGTGTCGAAATTAGCTCGAAAATCGTAGTTTTCTACTGATTCCTAGCTAAACTGGCTAGATTCTGAGATAACTGTGTCGAAATTAGCTCGAAAATCGTAGTTTTCTACTGATTCCTAGCTAAACTGGCTAGATTCTGGTATAACTGTGTCGAAATTAGCTCGAAAATCGTAGTTTTCTACTGATTCCTAGCTAAACTGGCTAGATTCTGGTATAACTGTGTCGAAATTAGCTCGAAAATCGTAGTTTTCTACTGATTCCTAGCTAAACTGGCTAGATTCTGGTATAACTGTGTCGAAATTAGCTCGAAAATCGTAGTTTTCTACTGATTCCTAGCTAAACTGGCTAGATTCTGGTATAACTGTGTCGAAATTAGCTCGAAAATCGTAGTTTTCTACTGATTCCTAGCTAAACTGGCTAGATTCTGGTATAACTGTGTCGAAATTAGCTCGAAAATCGTAGTTTTCTACTGATTCCTAGCTAAACTGGCTAGATTCTGGTATAACTGTGTCGAAATTAGCTCGAAAATCGTAGTTTTCATACTGATTCCTAGCTAAACTGGCTAGATTCTGAGATAACTGTGTCGAAATTAGCTCGAAAATCGTAGTTTTCTACTGATTCCTAGCTAAACTGGCTAGATTCTGGTATAACTGTGTCGAAATTAGCTCGAAAATCGTAGTTTTCTACTGATTCCTAGCTAAACTGGCTAGATTCTGAGATAACTGTGTCGAAATTAGCTCGAAAATCGTAGTTTTCTACTGATTCCTAGCTAAACTGGCTAGATTCTGGTATAACTGTGTCGAAATTAGCTCGAAATCGTAGTTTTCTACTGATTCCTAGCTAAACTGGCTAGATTCTGGTATAACTGTGTCGAAATTAGCTCGAAAATCGTAGTTTTCTACTGATTCCTAGCTAAACTGGCTAGATTCTGGTATAACTGTGTCGAAATTAGCTCGAAAATCGTAGTTTTCTACTGATTCCTAGCTAAACTGGCTAGATTCTGAGATAACTGTGTCGAAATTAGCTCGAAAATCGTAGTTTTCTACTGATTCCTAGCTAAACTGGCTAGATTCTGGTATAACTGTGTCGAAATTAGCTCGAAAATCGTAGTTTCTACTGATTCCTAGCTAAACTGGCTAGATTCTGAGATAACTGTGTCGAAATTAGCTCGAAAATCGTAGTTTTCTACTGATTCCTAGCTAAACTGGCTAGATTCTGGTATAACTGTGTCGAAATTAGCTCGAAAATCGTAGTTTTCTACTGATTCCTAGCTAAACTGGCTAGATTCTGGTATAACTGTGTCGAAATTAGCTCGAAAATCGTAGTTTTCTACTGATTCCTAGCTAAACTGTCTAGATTCTGAGATAACTGTGTCGAAATTAGCTCGAAAATCGTAGTTTTCTACTGATTCCTAGCTAAACTGGCTAGATTCTGAGATAACTGTGTCGAAATTAGCTCGAAAATCGTAGCTTTCGAGTGATTCCTAGCTAAACTGGCTAGATTCTGGTATAACTGTGTCGAAATTAGCTCGAAAATCGTAGTTTTCTACTGATTCCTAGCTAAACTGGCTAGATTCTGGTATAACTGTGTCGAAATTAGCTCAAAAATCGTAGTTTTCTACTGATTCCTAGCTAAACTGGCTAGATTCTGAGATAACTGTGTCGAAATTAGCTCGAAAATCGTAGTTTTCTACTGATTCCTAGCTAAACTGGCTAGATTCTGAGATAACTGTGTCGAAATTAGCTCGAAAATCGTAGTTTTCTACTGATTCCTAGCTAAACTGGCTAGATTCTGGTATAACTGTGTCGAAATTAGCTCGAAAATCGTAGTTTTCTACTGATTCCTAGCTAAACTGGCTAGATTCTGGTAAAACTGTGTCGAAATTAGCTCGAAAATCGTAGTTTTCTACTGATTCCTAGCTAAACTGGCTAGATTCTGGTATAACTGTGTCGAAATTAGCTCGAAAATCGTAGTTTTCTACTGATTCCTAGCTAAACTGGCTAGATTCTGAGATAACTGTGTCGAAATTAGCTCGAAAATCGTAGTTTTCTACTGATTCCTAGCTAAACTGGCTAGATTCTGGTATAACTGTGTCGAAATTAGCTCGAAAATCGTAGTTTTCTACTGATTCCTAGCTAAACTGGCTAGATTCTGGTATAACTGTGTCGAAATTAGCTCGAAAATCGTAGTTTTCTACTGATTCCTAGCTAAACTGGCTAGATTCTGAGATAACTGTGTCGAAATTAGCTCGAAAATCGTAGTTTTCTACTGATTCCTAGCTAAACTGGCTAGATTCTGAGATAACTGTGTCGAAATTAGCTCGAAAATCGTAGTTTTCTACTGATTCCTAGCTAAACTGGCTAGATTCTGGTATAACTGTGTCGAAATTAGCTCGAAAATCGTAGTTTTCTACTGATTCTTAGCTAAACTGGCTAGATTCTGGTATAACTGTGTCGAAATTAGCTCGAAAATCGTAGTTTTCTACTGATTCCTAGCTAAACTGGCTAGATTCTGAGATAACTGTGTCGAAATTAGCTCGAAAATCGTAGTTTTCTACTGATTCCTAGCTAAACTGGCTAGATTCTGGTATAACTGTGTCGAAATTAGCTCGAAAATCGTAGTTTTCTACTGATTCCTAGCTAAACTGGCTAGATTCTGGTATAACTGTGTCGAAATTAGCTCGAAAATCGTAGTTTTCTACTGATTCCTAGCTAAACTGGCTAGATTCTGGTATAACTGTGTCGAAATTAGCTCGAAAATCGTAGTTTTCTACTGATTCCTAGCTAAACTGGCTAGATTCTGGTATAACTGTGTCGAAATTAGCTCGAAAATCGTAGTTTTCTACTGATTCCTAGCTAAACTGGCTAGATTCTGGTATAACTGTGTCGAAATTAGCTCGAAAATCGTAGTTTTCTACTGATTCCTAGCTAAACTGGCTAGATTCTGGTATAACTGTGTCGAAATTAGCTCGAAAATCGTAGTTTTCTACTGATTCCTAGCTAAACTGGCTAGATTCTGGTATAACTGTGTCGAAATTAGCTCGAAAATCGTAGTTTTCTACTGATTCCTAGCTAAACTGGCTA
This sequence comes from Epicauta chinensis, assembly GCA_021725515.1. Lineage (NCBI taxonomy): Eukaryota > Metazoa > Arthropoda > Insecta > Coleoptera > Meloidae > Epicauta > Epicauta chinensis. The sequence continues at coordinate 54,787 of JAEDXX010000346.1, read as the reverse complement.
GATTCTGGTATAACTGTGTCGAAATTAGCTCGAAAATCGTAGTTTTCTACTGATTCCTAGCTAAACTGGCTAGATTCTGAGATAACTGTGTCGAAATTAGCTCGAAAATCGTAGTTTTCTACTGATTCCTAGCTAAACTGGCTAGATTCTAGTATAACTGTGTCGAAATTAGCTCGAAAATCGTAGTTTTCTACTGATTCCTAGCTAAACTGGCTAGATTCTGGTATAACTGTGTCGAAATTAGCTCGAAAATCGTAGTTTTCTACTGATTCCTAGCTAAACTGGCTAGATTCTGGTATAACTGTGTCGAAATTAGCTCGAAAATCGTAGTTTTCTACTGATTCCTAGCTAAACTGACTAGATTCTGGTATAACTGTGTCGAAATTAGCTCGAAAATCGTAGTTTTCTACTGATTCCTAGCTAAACTGGCTAGATTCTGGTATAACTGTGTCGAAATTAGCTCGAAAATCGTAGTTTTCTACTGATTCCTAGCTAAACTGGCTAGATTCTGGTATAACTGTGTCGAAATTAGCTCGAAAATCGTAGTTTTCTACTGATTCCTAGCTAAACTGGCTAGATTCTGAGATAACTGTGTCGAAATTAGCTCGAAAATCGTAGTTTTCTACTGATTCCTAGCTAAACTGGCTAGATTCTGGTATAACTGTGTCGAAATTAGCTCGAAAATCGTAGTTTTCTACTGATTCCTAGCTAAACTGGCTAGATTCTGGTATAACTGTGTCGAAATTAGCTCGAAAATCGTAGTTTTCTACTGATTCCTAGCTAAACTGGCTAGATTCTGGTATAACTGTGTCGAAATTAGCTCGAAAATCGTAGTTTTCTACTGATTCCTAGCTAAACTGGCTAGATTCTGGTATAACTGTGTCGAAATTAGCTCGAAAATCGTAGTTTTCTACTGATTCCTAGCTAAACTGGCTAGATTCTGGTATAACTGTGTCGAAATTAGCTCGAAAATCGTAGTTTTCTACTGATTCCTAGCTAAACTGGCTAGATTCTTGTATAACTGTGTCGAAATTTGCTCAAAAATCGTAGTTTTTTTCCCCCCTACTGAGTTCCTAGCTAAAACCCTAAACTTGGGCCCTAGAAATTCTCCTGAAAAGAAATAACTGGGTTGTTCCTCCCACGAAATTTAAGCTTCGAAAAAAAATCGTAGCTTTTACGGTTTGTAGCTAAACTGGCTAGAGTTCCCCTGGAAGATTTAAACTAGGTGGTCCCCGAAAAATTTTAGATGAAAAAATCGTAGTTTATCTAACTAGAAATAATTCCCCTAGCTAAACTCCTTGTGGGACAACTCCTGGCTTTAGAATTCTTGGTATAATTGGTGTGTCCCGAAATGTTTAATCCTTCCCGGAAAATCGAAGTGTTTTTTCTACAACTGGATTCCTAGCTAAAACTTTGGCTAGATTTTTTTCCATGGGGGTATAAACTTGTGGTCGAAAATTAGCCTTCGAAAATTCTCGTAAGTTGTTGTTTTTTTTTTTTTTCCCTTAAACTTGGCACTAGAATTTTCCTGGGGTATAAACCTATGTGTCCGAAATGTTTTTAGCTCGAACAAAAATCGTAGTTTTTTCCACAGACTACTGATTCCCTTTCCTAAAACTGGGCCTAGATTCCTGGGTAATAAACCTGGGGTGTCCACCCGAAAAAATTAGCTCGAAAATCGTAGTTTTCTACTGATTCCTAGCTAAACTGGCTAGATTCTGGTATAACTGTGTCGAAATTAACTCGAAAATCGTAGTTTTCTACTGATTCCTAGCTAAACTGGCTAGATTCTGGTATAACTGTGTCGAAATTAGCTCGAAAATCGTAGTTTTTCACTGATTCCTAGCTAAACTGGCTAGATTCTGGTATAACTGTGTCGAAATTAGCTCGAAAATCGTAGTTTTCTACTGATTCCTAGCTAAACTGGCTAGATTCTGGTATAACTGTGTCGAAATTAGCTCGAAAATCGTAGTTTTCGAGTGATTCCTAGCTAAACTGGCTAGATTCTGGTATAACTGTGTCGAAATTAGCTCGAAAATCGTAGTTTTCTACTGATTCCTAGCTAAACTGGCAAGATTCTGGTATAACTGTGTCGAAATTAGCTCGAAAATCGTAGTTTTCTACTGATTCCTAGCTAAACTGGCTAGATTCTGGTATAACTGTGTCGAAATTAGCTCGAAAATCGTAGTTTTCTACTGATTCCTAGCTAAACTGGCTAGATTCTGGTATAACTGTGTCGCAATTAGCTCGAAAATCGTAGTTTTCTACTGATTCCTAGCTAAACTGGCTAGATTCTGGTATAACTGTGTCGAAATTAGCTCGAAAATCGTAGTTTTCTACTGATTCCTAGCTAAACTGGCTAGATTCTGGTATAACTGTGTCGAAATTAGCTCGAAAATCGTAGCTTTCGAGTGATTCCTAGCTAAACTGGCTAGATTCTGGTATAACTGTGTCGAAATTAGCTCGAAAATCGTAGTTTTCTACTGATTCCTAGCTAAACTGGCTAGATTCTGGTATAACTGTGTCGAAATTAGCTCGAAAATCGTAGTTTTCTACTGATTCCTAGCTAAACTGGCTAGATTCTGAGATAACTGTGTCGAAATTAGCTCGAAAATCGTAGTTTTCTACTGATTCCTAGCTAAACTGGCTAGATTCTGGTATAACTGTGTCGAAATTAGCTCGAAAATCGTAGTTTTCTACTGATTCCTAGCTAAACTGGCTAGATTCTGAGATAACTGTGTCGAAATTAGCTCGAAAATCGTAGTTTTCTACTGATTCCTAGCTAAACTGGCTAGATTCTGGTATAACTGTGTCGAAATTAGCTCGAAAATCGTAGTTTTCTACTGATTCCTAGCTAAACTGGCTAGATTCTGGTATAACTGTGTCGAAATTAGCTCGAAAATCGTAGTTTTCTACTGATTCCTAGCTAAACTGGCTAGATTCTGGTATAACTGTGTCGAAATTAGCTCGAAAATCGTAGTTTTCTACTGATTCCTAGCTAAACTGGCTAGATTCTGGTATAACTGTGTCGAAATTAGCTCGAAAATCGTAGTTTTCTACTGATTCCTAGCTAAACTGGCTAGATTCTGAGATAACTGTGTCGAAATTAGCTCGAAAATCGTAGTTTTCTACTGATTCCTAGCTAAACTGGCTAGATTCTGGTATAACTGTGTCGAAATTAGCTCGAAAATCGTAGTTTTCTACTGATTCCTAGCTAAACTGGCTAGATTCTGGTATAACTGTGTCGAAATTAGCTCGAAAATCGTAGTTTTCTACTGATTCCTAGCTAAACTGGCTAGATTCTGGTATAACTGTGTCGAAATTAGCTCGAAAATCGTAGTTTTCTACTGATTCCTAGCTAAACTGGCTAGATTCTGGTATAACTGTGTCGAAATTAGCTCGAAAATCGTAGTTTTCTACTGATTCCTAGCTAAACTGGCTAGATTCTGGTATAACTGTGTCGAAATTAGCTCGAAAATCGTAGTTTTCTACTGATTCCTAGCTAAACTGGCTAGATTCTGGTATAACTGTGTCGAAATTAGCTCGAAAATCGTAGTTTTCTACTGATTCCTAGCTAAACTGGCTAGATTCTGGTATAACTGTGTCGAAATTAGCTCGAAAATCGTAGTTTTCTACTGATTCCTAGCTAAACTGGCTAGATTCTGGTATAACTGTGTCGAAATTAGCTCGAAAATCGTAGTTTTCTACTGATTCCTAGCTAAACTGGCTAGATTCTGGTATAACTGTGTCGAAATTAGCTCGAAAATCGTAGTTTTCTACTGATTCCTAGCTAAACTGGCTAGATTCTGGTATAACTGTGTCGAAATTAGCTCGAAAATCGTAGTTTTCTACTGATTCCTAGCTAAACTGGCTAGATTCTGGTATAACTGTGTCGAAATTAGCTCGAAAATCGTAGTTTTCTACTGATTCCTAGCTAAACTGGCTAGATTCTGGTATAACTGTGTCGAAATTAGCTCGAAAATCGTAGTTTTCTACTGATTCCTAGCTAAACTGGCTAGATTCTGGTATAACTGTGTCGAAATTAGCTCGAAAATCGTAGTTTTCTACTGATTCCTAGCTAAACTGGCTAGATTCTGGTATAACTGTGTCGAAATTAGCTCGAAAATCGTAGTTTTCTACTGATTCCTAGCTAAACTGGCTAGATTCTGGTATAACTGTGTCGAAATTAGCTCGAAAATCGTAGTTTTCTACTGATTCCTAGCTAAACTGGCTAGATTCTGGTATAACTGTGTCGAAATTAGCTCGAAAATCGTAGTTTTCTACTGATTCCTAGCTAAACTGGCTAGATTCTGGTATAACTGTGTCGAAATTAGCTCGAAAATCGTAGTTTTCTACTGATTCCTAGCTAAACTGGCTAGATTCTGGTATAACTGTGTCGAAATTAGCTCGAAAATCGTAGTTTTCTACTGATTCCTAGCTAAACTGGCTAGATTCTGGTATAACTGTGTCGAAATTAGCTCGAAAATCGTAGTTTTCTACTGATTCCTAGCTAAACTGGCTAGATTCTGGTATAACTGTGTCGAAATTAGCTCGAAAATCGTAGTTTTCTACTGATTCCTAGCTAAACTGGCTAGATTCTGGTATAACTGTGTCGAAATTAGCTCGAAAATCGTAGTTTTCTACTGATTCCTAGCTAAACTGGCTAGATTCTGGTATAACTGTGTCGAAATTAGCTCGAAAATCGTAGTTTTCTACTGATTCCTAGCTAAACTGGCTAGATTCTGAGATAACTGTGTCGAAATTAGCTCGAAAATCGTAGTTTTCTACTGATTCCTAGCTAAACTGGCTAGATTCTGGTATAACTGTGTCGAAATTAGCTCGAAAATCGTAGTTTTCTACTGATTCCTAGCTAAACTGGCTAGATTCTGGTATAACTGTGTCGAAATTAGCTCGAAAATCGTAGTTTTCTACTGATTCCTAGCTAAACTGGCTAGATTCTGGTATAACTGTGTCGAAATTAGCTCGAAAATCGTAGTTTTCTACTGATTCCTAGCTAAACTGGCTAGATTCTGGTATAACTGTGTCGAAATTAGCTCGAAAATCGTAGTTTTCTACTGATTCCTAGCTAAACTGGCTAGATTCTGGTATAACTGTGTCGAAATTAGCTCGAAAATCGTAGTTTTCTACTGATTCCTAGCTAAACTGGCTAGATTCTGGTATAACTGTGTCGAAATTAGCTCGAAAATCGTAGTTTTCTACTGATTCCTAGCTAAACTGGCTAGATTCTGGTATAACTGTGTCGAAATTAGCTCGAAAATCGTAGTTTTCTACTGATTCCTAGCTAAACTGGCTAGATTCTGGTATAACTGTGTCGAAATTAGCTCGAAAATCGTAGTTTTCTACTGATTCCTAGCTAAACTGGCTAGATTCTGGTATAACTGTGTCGAAATTAGCTCGAAAATCGTAGTTTTCTACTGATTCCTAGCTAAACTGGCTAGATTCTGGTATAACTGTGTCGAAATTAGCTCGAAAATCGTAGTTTTCTACTGATTCCTAGCTAAACTGGCTAGATTCTGGTATAACTGTGTCGAAATTAGCTCGAAAATCGTAGTTTTCTACTGATTCCTAGCTAAACTGGCTAGATTCTGGTATAACTGTGTCGAAATTAGCTCGAAAATCGTAGTTTTCTACTGATTCCTAGCTAAACTGGCTAGATTCTGGTATAACTGTGTCGAAATTAGCTCGAAAATCGTAGTTTTCTACTGATTCCTAGCTAAACTGGCTAGATTCTGGTATAACTGTGTCGAAATTAGCTCGAAAATCGTAGTTTTCTACTGATTCCTAGCTAAACTGGCTAGATTCTGGTATAACTGTGTCGAAATTAGCTCGAAAATCGTAGTTTTCTACTGATTCCTAGCTAAACTGGCTAGATTCTGGTATAACTGTGTCGAAATTAGCTCGAAAATCGTAGTTTTCTACTGATTCCTAGCTAAACTGGCTAGATTCTGGTATAACTGTGTCGAAATTAGCTCGAAAATCGTAGTTTTCTACTGATTCCTAGCTAAACTGGCTAGATTCTGGTATAACTGTGTCGAAATTAGCTCGAAAATCGTAGTTTTCTACTGATTCCTAGCTAAACTGGCTAGATTCTGGTATAACTGTGTCGAAATTAGCTCGAAAATCGTAGTTTTCTACTGATTCCTAGCTAAACTGGCTAGATTCTGGTATAACTGTGTCGAAATTAGCTCGAAAATCGTAGTTTTCTACTGATTCCTAGCTAAACTGGCTAGATTCTGGTATAACTGTGTCGAAATTAGCTCGAAAATCGTAGTTTTCTACTGATTCCTAGCTAAACTGGCTAGATTCTGGTATAACTGTGTCGAAATTAGCTCGAAAATCGTAGTTTTCTACTGATTCCTAGCTAAACTGGCTAGATTCTGGTATAACTGTGTCGAAATTAGCTCGAAAATCGTAGTTTTCTACTGATTCCTAGCTAAACTGGCTAGATTCTGGTATAACTGTGTCGAAATTAGCTCGAAAATCGTAGTTTTCTACTGATTCCTAGCTAAACTGGCTAGATTCTGGTATAACTGTGTCGAAATTAGCTCGAAAATCGTAGTTTTCTACTGATTCCTAGCTAAACTGGCTAGATTCTGGTATAACTGTGTCGAAATTAGCTCGAAAATCGTAGTTTTCTACTGATTCCTAGCTAAACTGGCTAGATTCTGGTATAACTGTGTCGAAATTAGCTCGAAAATCGTAGTTTTCTACTGATTCCTAGCTAAACTGGCTAGATTCTGGTATAACTGTGTCGAAATTAGCTCGAAAATCGTAGTTTTCTACTGATTCCTAGCTAAACTGGCTAGATTCTGGTATAACTGTGTCGAAATTAGCTCGAAAATCGTAGTTTTCTACTGATTCCTAGCTAAACTGGCTAGATTCTGGTATAACTGTGTCGAAATTAGCTCGAAAATCGTAGTTTTCTACTGATTCCTAGCTAAACTGGCTAGATTCTGGTATAACTGTGTCGAAATTAGCTCGAAAATCGTAGTTTTCTACTGATTCCTAGCTAAACTGGCTAGATTCTGGTATAACTGTGTCGAAATTAGCTCGAAAATCGTAGTTTTCTACTGATTCCTAGCTAAACTGGCTAGATTCTGGTATAACTGTGTCGAAATTAGCTCGAAAATCGTAGTTTTCTACTGATTCCTAGCTAAACTGGCTAGATTCTGGTATAACTGTGTCGAAATTAGCTCGAAAATCGTAGTTTTCTACTGATTCCTAGCTAAACTGGCTAGATTCTGGTATAACTGTGTCGAAATTAGCTCGAAAATCGTAGTTTTCTACTGATTCCTAGCTAAACTGGCTAGATTCTGGTATAACTGTGTCGAAATTAGCTCGAAAATCGTAGTTTTCTACTGATTCCTAGCTAAACTGGCTAGATTCTGGTATAACTGTGTCGAAATTAGCTCGAAAATCGTAGTTTTCTACTGATTCCTAGCTAAACTGGCTAGATTCTGGTATAACTGTGTCGAAATTAGCTCGAAAATCGTAGTTTTCTACTGATTCCTAGCTAAACTGGCTAGATTCTGGTATAACTGTGTCGAAATTAGCTCGAAAATCGTAGTTTTCTACTGATTCCTAGCTAAACTGGCTAGATTCTGGTATAACTGTGTCGAAATTAGCTCGAAAATCGTAGTTTTCTACTGATTCCTAGCTAAACTGGCTAGATTCTGGTATAACTGTGTCGAAATTAGCTCGAAAATCGTAGTTTTCTACTGATTCCTAGCTAAACTGGCTAGATTCTGGTATAACTGTGTCGAAATTAGCTCGAAAATCGTAGTTTTCTACTGATTCCTAGCTAAACTGGCTAGATTCTGGTATAACTGTGTCGAAATTAGCTCGAAAATCGTAGTTTTCTACTGATTCCTAGCTAAACTGGCTAGATTCTGGTATAACTGTGTCGAAATTAGCTCGAAAATCGTAGTTTTCTACTGATTCCTAGCTAAACTGGCTAGATTCTGGTATAACTGTGTCGAAATTAGCTCGAAAATCGTAGTTTTCTACTGATTCCTAGCTAAACTGGCTAGATTCTGGTATAACTGTGTCGAAATTAGCTCGAAAATCGTAGTTTTCTACTGATTCCTAGCTAAACTGGCTAGATTCTGGTATAACTGTGTCGAAATTAGCTCGAAAATCGTAGTTTTCTACTGATTCCTAGCTAAACTGGCTAGATTCTGGTATAACTGTGTCGAAATTAGCTCGAAAATCGTAGTTTTCTACTGATTCCTAGCTAAACTGGCTAGATTCTGGTATAACTGTGTCGAAATTAGCTCGAAAATCGTAGTTTTCTACTGATTCCTAGCTAAACTGGCTAGATTCTGGTATAACTGTGTCGAAATTAGCTCGAAAATCGTAGTTTTCTACTGATTCCTAGCTAAACTGGCTAGATTCTGGTATAACTGTGTCGAAATTAGCTCGAAAATCGTAGTTTTCTACTGATTCCTAGCTAAACTGGCTAGATTCTGGTATAACTGTGTCGAAATTAGCTCGAAAATCGTAGTTTTCTACTGATTCCTAGCTAAACTGGCTAGATTCTGGTATAACTGTGTCGAAATTAGCTCGAAAATCGTAGTTTTCTACTGATTCCTAGCTAAACTGGCTAGATTCTGGTATAACTGTGTCGAAATTAGCTCGAAAATCGTAGTTTTCTACTGATTCCTAGCTAAACTGGCTAGATTCTGGTATAACTGTGTCGAAATTAGCTCGAAAATCGTAGTTTTCTACTGATTCCTAGCTAAACTGGCTAGATTCTGGTATAACTGTGTCGAAATTAGCTCGAAAATCGTAGTTTTCTACTGATTCCTAGCTAAACTGGCTAGATTCTGGTATAACTGTGTCGAAATTAGCTCGAAAATCGTAGTTTTCTACTGATTCCTAGCTAAACTGGCTAGATTCTGGTATAACTGTGTCGAAATTAGCTCGAAAATCGTAGTTTTCTACTGATTCCTAGCTAAACTGGCTAGATTCTGGTATAACTGTGTCGAAATTAGCTCGAAAATCGTAGTTTTCTACTGATTCCTAGCTAAACTGGCTAGATTCTGGTATAACTGTGTCGAAATTAGCTCGAAAATCGTAGTTTTCTACTGATTCCTAGCTAAACTGGCTAGATTCTGGTATAACTGTGTCGAAATTAGCTCGAAAATCGTAGTTTTCTACTGATTCCTAGCTAAACTGGCTAGATTCTGGTATAACTGTGTCGAAATTAGCTCGAAAATCGTAGTTTTCTACTGATTCCTAGCTAAACTGGCTAGATTCTGGTATAACTGTGTCGAAATTAGCTCGAAAATCGTAGTTTTCTACTGATTCCTAGCTAAACTGGCTAGATTCTGGTATAACTGTGTCGAAATTAGCTCGAAAATCGTAGTTTTCTACTGATTCCTAGCTAAACTGGCTAGATTCTGGTATAACTGTGTCGAAATTAGCTCGAAAATCGTAGTTTTCTACTGATTCCTAGCTAAACTGGCTAGATTCTGGTATAACTGTGTCGAAATTAGCTCGAAAATCGTAGTTTTCTACTGATTCCTAGCTAAACTGGCTAGATTCTGGTATAACTGTGTCGAAATTAGCTCGAAAATCGTAGTTTTCTACTGATTCCTAGCTAAACTGGCTAGATTCTGGTATAACTGTGTCGAAATTAGCTCGAAAATCGTAGTTTTCTACTGATTCCTAGCTAAACTGGCTAGATTCTGGTATAACTGTGTCGAAATTAGCTCGAAAATCGTAGTTTTCTACTGATTCCTAGCTAAACTGGCTAGATTCTGGTATAACTGTGTCGAAATTAGCTCGAAAATCGTAGTTTTCTACTGATTCCTAGCTAAACTGGCTAGATTCTGGTATAACTGTGTCGAAATTAGCTCGAAAATCGTAGTTTTCTACTGATTCCTAGCTAAACTGGCTAGATTCTGGTATAACTGTGTCGAAATTAGCTCGAAAATCGTAGTTTTCTACTGATTCCTAGCTAAACTGGCTAGATTCTGGTATAACTGTGTCGAAATTAGCTCGAAAATCGTAGTTTTCTACTGATTCCTAGCTAAACTGGCTAGATTCTGGTATAACTGTGTCGAAATTAGCTCGAAAATCGTAGTTTTCTACTGATTCCTAGCTAAACTGGCTAGATTCTGGTATAACTGTGTCGAAATTAGCTCGAAAATCGTAGTTTTCTACTGATTCCTAGCTAAACTGGCTAGATTCTGGTATAACTGTGTCGAAATTAGCTCGAAAATCGTAGTTTTCTACTGATTCCTAGCTAAACTGGCTAGATTCTGGTATAACTGTGTCGAAATTAGCTCGAAAATCGTAGTTTTCTACTGATTCCTAGCTAAACTGGCTAGATTCTGGTATAACTGTGTCGAAATTAGCTCGAAAATCGTAGTTTTCTACTGATTCCTAGCTAAACTGGCTAGATTCTGGTATAACTGTGTCGAAATTAGCTCGAAAATCGTAGTTTTCTACTGATTCCTAGCTAAACTGGCTAGATTCTGGTATAACTGTGTCGAAATTAGCTCGAAAATCGTAGTTTTCTACTGATTCCTAGCTAAACTGGCTAGATTCTGGTATAACTGTGTCGAAATTAGCTCGAAAATCGTAGTTTTCTACTGATTCCTAGCTAAACTGGCTAGATTCTGGTATAACTGTGTCGAAATTAGCTCGAAAATCGTAGTTTTCTACTGATTCCTAGCTAAACTGGCTAGATTCTGGTATAACTGTGTCGAAATTAGCTCGAAAATCGTAGTTTTCTACTGATTCCTAGCTAAACTGGCTAGATTCTGGTATAACTGTGTCGAAATTAGCTCGAAAATCGTAGTTTTCTACTGATTCCTAGCTAAACTGGCTAGATTCTGGTATAACTGTGTCGAAATTAGCTCGAAAATCGTAGTTTTCTACTGATTCCTAGCTAAACTGGCTAGATTCTGGTATAACTGTGTCGAAATTAGCTCGAAAATCGTAGTTTTCTACTGATTCCTAGCTAAACTGGCTAGATTCTGGTATAACTGTGTCGAAATTAGCTCGAAAATCGTAGTTTTCTACTGATTCCTAGCTAAACTGGCTAGATTCTGGTATAACTGTGTCGAAATTAGCTCGAAAATCGTAGTTTTCTACTGATTCCTAGCTAAACTGGCTAGATTCTGGTATAACTGTGTCGAAATTAGCTCGAAAATCGTAGTTTTCTACTGATTCCTAGCTAAACTGGCTAGATTCTGGTATAACTGTGTCGAAATTAGCTCGAAAATCGTAGTTTTCTACTGATTCCTAGCTAAACTGGCTAGATTCTGGTATAACTGTGTCGAAATTAGCTCGAAAATCGTAGTTTTCTACTGATTCCTAGCTAAACTGGCTAGATTCTGGTATAACTGTGTCGAAATTAGCTCGAAAATCGTAGTTTTCTACTGATTCCTAGCTAAACTGGCTAGATTCTGGTATAACTGTGTCGAAATTAGCTCGAAAATCGTAGTTTTCTACTGATTCCTAGCTAAACTGGCTAGATTCTGGTATAACTGTGTCGAAATTAGCTCGAAAATCGTAGTTTTCTACTGATTCCTAGCTAAACTGGCTAGATTCTGGTATAACTGTGTCGAAATTAGCTCGAAAATCGTAGTTTTCTACTGATTCCTAGCTAAACTGGCTAGATTCTGAGATAACTGTGTCGAAATTAGCTCGAAAATCGTAGTTTTCTACTGATTCCTAGCTAAACTGGCTAGATTCTGGTATAACTGTGTCGAAATTAGCTCGAAAATCGTAGTTTTCTACTGATTCCTAGCTAAACTGGCTAGATTCTGGTATAACTGTGTCGAAATTAGCTCGAAAATCGTAGTTTTCTACTGATTCCTAGCTAAACTGGCTAGATTCTGGTATAACTGTGTCGAAATTAGCTCGAAAATCGTAGTTTTCTACTGATTCCTAGCTAAACTGGCTAGATTCTGGTATAACTGTGTCGAAATTAGCTCGAAAATCGTAGTTTTCTACTGATTCCTAGCTAAACTGGCTAGATTCTGGTATAACTGTGTCGAAATTAGCTCGAAAATCGTAGTTTTCTACTGATTCCTAGCTAAACTGGCTAGATTCTGGTATAACTGTGTCGAAATTAGCTCGAAAATCGTAGTTTTCTACTGATTCCTAGCTAAACTGGCTAGATTCTGGTATAACTGTGTCGAAATTAGCTCGAAAATCGTAGTTTTCTACTGATTCCTAGCTAAACTGGCTAGATTCTGGTATAACTGTGTCGAAATTAGCTCGAAAATCGTAGTTTTCTACTGATTCCTAGCTAAACTGGCTAGATTCTGGTATAACTGTGTCGAAATTAGCTCGAAAATCGTAGTTTTCTACTGATTCCTAGCTAAACTGGCTAGATTCTGGTATAACTGTGTCGAAATTAGCTCGAAAATCGTAGTTTTCTACTGATTCCTAGCTAAACTGGCTAGATTCTGGTATAACTGTGTCGAAATTAGCTCGAAAATCGTAGTTTTCTACTGATTCCTAGCTAAACTGGCTAGATTCTGGTATAACTGTGTCGAAATTAGCTCGAAAATCGTAGTTTTCTACTGATTCCTAGCTAAACTGGCTAGATTCTGGTATAACTGTGTCGAAATTAGCTCGAAAATCGTAGTTTTCTACTGATTCCTAGCTAAACTGGCTAGATTCTGGTATAACTGTGTCGAAATTAGCTCGAAAATCGTAGTTTTCTACTGATTCCTAGCTAAACTGGCTAGATTCTGGTATAACTGTGTCGAAATTAGCTCGAAAATCGTAGTTTTCTACTGATTCCTAGCTAAACTGGCTAGATTCTGGTATAACTGTGTCGAAATTAGCTCGAAAATCGTAGTTTTCTACTGATTCCTAGCTAAACTGGCTAGATTCTGGTATAACTGTGTCGAAATTAGCTCGAAAATCGTAGTTTTCTACTGATTCCTAGCTAAACTGGCTAGATTCTGGTATAACTGTGTCGAAATTAGCTCGAAAATCGTAGTTTTCTACTGATTCCTAGCTAAACTGGCTAGATTCTGGTATAACTGTGTCGAAATTAGCTCGAAAATCGTAGTTTTCTACTGATTCCTAGCTAAACTGGCTAGATTCTGGTATAACTGTGTCGAAATTAGCTCGAAAATCGTAGTTTTCTACTGATTCCTAGCTAAACTGGCTAGATTCTGGTATAACTGTGTCGAAATTAGCTCGAAAATCGTAGTTTTCTACTGATTCCTAGCTAAACTGGCTAGATTCTGGTATAACTGTGTCGAAATTAGCTCGAAAATCGTAGTTTTCTACTGATTCCTAGCTAAACTGGCTAGATTCTGGTATAACTGTGTCGAAATTAGCTCGAAAATCGTAGTTTTCTACTGATTCCTAGCTAAACTGGCTAGATTCTGGTATAACTGTGTCGAAATTAGCTCGAAAATCGTAGTTTTCTACTGATTCCTAGCTAAACTGGCTAGATTCTGGTATAACTGTGTCGAAATTAGCTCGAAAATCGTAGTTTTCTACTGATTCCTAGCTAAACTGGCTAGATTCTGGTATAACTGTGTCGAAATTAGCTCGAAAATCGTAGTTTTCTACTGATTCCTAGCTAAACTGGCTAGATTCTGGTATAACTGTGTCGAAATTAGCTCGAAAATCGTAGTTTTCTACTGATTCCTAGCTAAACTGGCTAGATTCTGGTATAACTGTGTCGAAATTAGCTCGAAAATCGTAGTTTTCTACTGATTCCTAGCTAAACTGGCTAGATTCTGGTATAACTGTGTCGAAATTAGCTCGAAAATCGTAGTTTTCTACTGATTCCTAGCTAAACTGGCTAGATTCTGGTATAACTGTGTCGAAATTAGCTCGAAAATCGTAGTTTTCTACTGATTCCTAGCTAAACTGGCTAGATTCTGGTATAACTGTGTCGAAATTAGCTCGAAAATCGTAGTTTTCTACTGATTCCTAGCTAAACTGGCTAGATTCTGGTATAACTGTGTCGAAATTAGCTCGAAAATCGTAGTTTTCTACTGATTCCTAGCTAAACTGGCTAGATTCTGGTATAACTGTGTCGAAATTAGCTCGAAAATCGTAGTTTTCTACTGATTCCTAGCTAAACTGGCTAGATTCTGAGATAACTGTGTCGAAATTAGCTCGAAAATCGTAGTTTTCTACTGATTCCTAGCTAAACTGGCTAGATTCTGGTATAACTGTGTCGAAATTAGCTCGAAAATCGTAGTTTTCTACTGATTCCTAGCTAAACTGGCTAGATTCTGGTATAACTGTGTCGAAATTAGCTCGAAAATCGTAGTTTTCTACTGATTCCTAGCTAAACTGGCTAGATTCTGGTATAACTGTGTCGAAATTAGCTCGAAAATCGTAGTTTTCTACTGATTCCTAGCTAAACTGGCTAGATTCTGGTATAACTGTGTCGAAATTAGCTCGAAAATCGTAGTTTTCTACTGATTCCTAGCTAAACTGGCTAGATTCTGGTATAACTGTGTCGAAATTAGCTCGAAAATCGTAGTTTTCTACTGATTCCTAGCTAAACTGGCTAGATTCTGGTATAACTGTGTCGAAATTAGCTCGAAAATCGTAGTTTTCTACTGATTCCTAGCTAAACTGGCTAGATTCTGGTATAACTGTGTCGAAATTAGCTCGAAAATCGTAGTTTTCTACTGATTCCTAGCTAAACTGGCTAGATTCTGGTATAACTGTGTCGAAATTAGCTCGAAAATCGTAGTTTTCTACTGATTCCTAGCTAAACTGGCTAGATTCTGGTATAACTGTGTCGAAATTAGCTCGAAAATCGTAGTTTTCTACTGATTCCTAGCTAAACTGGCTAGATTCTGGTATAACTGTGTCGAAATTAGCTCGAAAATCGTAGTTTTCTACTGATTCCTAGCTAAACTGGCTAGATTCTGGTATAACTGTGTCGAAATTAGCTCGAAAATCGTAGTTTTCTACTGATTCCTAGCTAAACTGGCTAGATTCTGGTATAACTGTGTCGAAATTAGCTCGAAAATCGTAGTTTTCTACTGATTCCTAGCTAAACTGGCTAGATTCTGGTATAACTGTGTCGAAATTAGCTCGAAAATCGTAGTTTTCTACTGATTCCTAGCTAAACTGGCTAGATTCTGGTATAACTGTGTCGAAATTAGCTCGAAAATCGTAGTTTTCTACTGATTCCTAGCTAAACTGGCTAGATTCTGGTATAACTGTGTCGAAATTAGCTCGAAAATCGTAGTTTTCTACTGATTCCTAGCTAAACTGGCTAGATTCTGGTATAACTGTGTCGAAATTAGCTCGAAAATCGTAGTTTTCTACTGATTCCTAGCTAAACTGGCTAGATTCTGGTATAACTGTGTCGAAATTAGCTCGAAAATCGTAGTTTTCTACTGATTCCTAGCTAAACTGGCTAGATTCTGGTATAACTGTGTCGAAATTAGCTCGAAAATCGTAGTTTTCTACTGATTCCTAGCTAAACTGGCTAGATTCTGGTATAACTGTGTCGAAATTAGCTCGAAAATCGTAGTTTTCTACTGATTCCTAGCTAAACTGGCTAGATTCTGGTATAACTGTGTCGAAATTAGCTCGAAAATCGTAGTTTTCTACTGATTCCTAGCTAAACTGGCTAGATTCTGGTATAACTGTGTCGAAATTAGCTCGAAAATCGTAGTTTTCTACTGATTCCTAGCTAAACTGGCTAGATTCTGGTATAACTGTGTCGAAATTAGCTCGAAAATCGTAGTTTTCTACTGATTCCTAGCTAAACTGGCTAGATTCTGGTATAACTGTGTCGAAATTAGCTCGAAAATCGTAGTTTTCTACTGATTCCTAGCTAAACTGGCTAGATTCTGGTATAACTGTGTCGAAATTAGCTCGAAAATCGTAGTTTTCTACTGATTCCTAGCTAAACTGGCTAGATTCTGGTATAACTGTGTCGAAATTAGCTCGAAAATCGTAGTTTTCTACTGATTCCTAGCTAAACTGGCTAGATTCTGGTATAACTGTGTCGAAATTAGCTCGAAAATCGTAGTTTTCTACTGATTCCTAGCTAAACTGGCTAGATTCTGGTATAACTGTGTCGAAATTAGCTCGAAAATCGTAGTTTTCTACTGATTCCTAGCTAAACTGGCTAGATTCTGGTATAACTGTGTCGAAATTAGCTCGAAAATCGTAGTTTTCTACTGATTCCTAGCTAAACTGGCTAGATTCTGGTATAACTGTGTCGAAATTAGCTCGAAAATCGTAGTTTTCTACTGATTCCTAGCTAAACTGGCTAGATTCTGGTATAACTGTGTCGAAATTAGCTCGAAAATCGTAGTTTTCTACTGATTCCTAGCTAAACTGGCTAGATTCTGGTATAACTGTGTCGAAATTAGCTCGAAAATCGTAGTTTTCTACTGATTCCTAGCTAAACTGGCTAGATTCTGGTATAACTGTGTCGAAATTAGCTCGAAAATCGTAGTTTTCTACTGATTCCTAGCTAAACTGGCTAGATTCTGGTATAACTGTGTCGAAATTAGCTCGAAAATCGTAGTTTTCTACTGATTCCTAGCTAAACTGGCTAGATTCTGGTATAACTGTGTCGAAATTAGCTCGAAAATCGTAGTTTTCTACTGATTCCTAGCTAAACTGGCTAGATTCTGGTATAACTGTGTCGAAATTAGCTCGAAAATCGTAGTTTTCTACTGATTCCTAGCTAAACTGGCTAGATTCTGGTATAACTGTGTCGAAATTAGCTCGAAAATCGTAGTTTTCTACTGATTCCTAGCTAAACTGGCTAGATTCTGGTATAACTGTGTCGAAATTAGCTCGAAAATCGTAGTTTTCTACTGATTCCTAGCTAAACTGGCTAGATTCTGGTATAACTGTGTCGAAATTAGCTCGAAAATCGTAGTTTTCTACTGATTCCTAGCTAAACTGGCTAGATTCTGGTATAACTGTGTCGAAATTAGCTCGAAAATCGTAGTTTTCTACTGATTCCTAGCTAAACTGGCTAGATTCTGGTATAACTGTGTCGAAATTAGCTCGAAAATCGTAGTTTTCTACTGATTCCTAGCTAAACTGGCTAGATTCTGGTATAACTGTGTCGAAATTAGCTCGAAAATCGTAGTTTTCTACTGATTCCTAGCTAAACTGGCTAGATTCTGGTATAACTGTGTCGAAATTAGCTCGAAAATCGTAGTTTTCTACTGATTCCTAGCTAAACTGGCTAGATTCTGGTATAACTGTGTCGAAATTAGCTCGAAAATCGTAGTTTTCTACTGATTCCTAGCTAAACTGGCTAGATTCTGGTATAACTGTGTCGAAATTAGCTCGAAAATCGTAGTTTTCTACTGATTCCTAGCTAAACTGGCTAGATTCTGGTATAACTGTGTCGAAATTAGCTCGAAAATCGTAGTTTTCTACTGATTCCTAGCTAAACTGGCTAGATTCTGGTATAACTGTGTCGAAATTAGCTCGAAAATCGTAGTTTTCTACTGATTCCTAGCTAAACTGGCTAGATTCTGGTATAACTGTGTCGAAATTAGCTCGAAAATCGTAGTTTTCTACTGATTCCTAGCTAAACTGGCTAGATTCTGGTATAACTGTGTCGAAATTAGCTCGAAAATCGTAGTTTTCTACTGATTCCTAGCTAAACTGGCTAGATTCTGGTATAACTGTGTCGAAATTAGCTCGAAAATCGTAGTTTTCTACTGATTCCTAGCTAAACTGGCTAGATTCTGGTATAACTGTGTCGAAATTAGCTCGAAAATCGTAGTTTTCTACTGATTCCTAGCTAAACTGGCTAGATTCTGGTATAACTGTGTCGAAATTAGCTCGAAAATCGTAGTTTTCTACTGATTCCTAGCTAAACTGGCTAGATTCTGGTATAACTGTGTCGAAATTAGCTCGAAAATCGTAGTTTTCTACTGATTCCTAGCTAAACTGGCTAGATTCTGGTATAACTGTGTCGAAATTAGCTCGAAAATCGTAGTTTTCTACTGATTCCTAGCTAAACTGGCTAGATTCTGGTATAACTGTGTCGAAATTAGCTCGAAAATCGTAGTTTTCTACTGATTCCTAGCTAAACTGGCTAGATTCTGGTATAACTGTGTCGAAATTAGCTCGAAAATCGTAGTTTTCTACTGATTCCTAGCTAAACTGGCTAGATTCTGGTATAACTGTGTCGAAATTAGCTCGAAAATCGTAGTTTTCTACTGATTCCTAGCTAAACTGGCTAGATTCTGGTATAACTGTGTCGAAATTAGCTCGAAAATCGTAGTTTTCTACTGATTCCTAGCTAAACTGGCTAGATTCTGAGATAACTGTGTCGAAATTAGCTCGAAAATCGTAGTTTTCTACTGATTCCTAGCTAAACTGGCTAGATTCTGGTATAACTGTGTCGAAATTAGCTCGAAAATCGTAGTTTTCTACTGATTCCTAGCTAAACTGGCTAGATTCTGGTATAACTGTGTCGAAATTAGCTCGAAAATCGTAGTTTTCTACTGATTCCTAGCTAAACTGGCTAGATTCTGGTATAACTGTGTCGAAATTAGCTCGAAAATCGTAGTTTTCTACTGATTCCTAGCTAAACTGGCTAGATTCTGGTATAACTGTGTCGAAATTAGCTCGAAAATCGTAGTTTTCTACTGATTCCTAGCTAAACTGGCTAGATTCTGGTATAACTGTGTCGAAATTAGCTCGAAAATCGTAGTTTTCTACTGATTCCTAGCTAAACTGGCTAGATTCTGGTATAACTGTGTCGAAATTAGCTCGAAAATCGTAGTTTTCTACTGATTCCTAGCTAAACTGGCTAGATTCTGGTATAACTGTGTCGAAATTAGCTCGAAAATCGTAGTTTTCTACTGATTCCTAGCTAAACTGGCTAGATTCTGGTATAACTGTGTCGAAATTAGCTCGAAAATCGTAGTTTTCTACTGATTCCTAGCTAAACTGGCTAGATTCTGGTATAACTGTGTCGAAATTAGCTCGAAAATCGTAGTTTTCTACTGATTCCTAGCTAAACTGGCTAGATTCTGGTATAACTGTGTCGAAATTAGCTCGAAAATCGTAGTTTTCTACTGATTCCTAGCTAAACTGGCTAGATTCTGGTATAACTGTGTCGAAATTAGCTCGAAAATCGTAGTTTTCTACTGATTCCTAGCTAAACTGGCTAGATTCTGGTATAACTGTGTCGAAATTAGCTCGAAAATCGTAGTTTTCTACTGATTCCTAGCTAAACTGGCTAGATTCTGGTATAACTGTGTCGAAATTAGCTCGAAAATCGTAGTTTTCTACTGATTCCTAGCTAAACTGGCTAGATTCTGGTATAACTGTGTCGAAATTAGCTCGAAAATCGTAGTTTTCTACTGATTCCTAGCTAAACTGGCTAGATTCTGGTATAACTGTGTCGAAATTAGCTCGAAAATCGTAGTTTTCTACTGATTCCTAGCTAAACTGGCTAGATTCTGGTATAACTGTGTCGAAATTAGCTCGAAAATCGTAGTTTTCTACTGATTCCTAGCTAAACTGGCTAGATTCTGGTATAACTGTGTCGAAATTAGCTCGAAAATCGTAGTTTTCTACTGATTCCTAGCTAAACTGGCTAGATTCTGGTATAACTGTGTCGAAATTAGCTCGAAAATCGTAGTTTTCTACTGATTCCTAGCTAAACTGGCTAGATTCTGGTATAACTGTGTCGAAATTAGCTCGAAAATCGTAGTTTTCTACTGATTCCTAGCTAAACTGGCTAGATTCTGGTATAACTGTGTCGAAATTAGCTCGAAAATCGTAGTTTTCTACTGATTCCTAGCTAAACTGGCTAGATTCTGGTATAACTGTGTCGAAATTAGCTCGAAAATCGTAGTTTTCTACTGATTCCTAGCTAAACTGGCTAGATTCTGGTATAACTGTGTCGAAATTAGCTCGAAAATCGTAGTTTTCTACTGATTCCTAGCTAAACTGGCTAGATTCTGGTATAACTGTGTCGAAATTAGCTCGAAAATCGTAGTTTTCTACTGATTCCTAGCTAAACTGGCTAGATTCTGGTATAACTGTGTCGAAATTAGCTCGAAAATCGTAGTTTTCTACTGATTCCTAGCTAAACTGGCTAGATTCTGAGATAACTGTGTCGAAATTAGCTCGAAAATCGTAGTTTTCTACTGATTCCTAGCTAAACTGGCTAGATTCTGGTATAACTGTGTCGAAATTAGCTCGAAAATCGTAGTTTTCTACTGATTCCTAGCTAAACTGGCTAGATTCTGGTATAACTGTGTCGAAATTAGCTCGAAAATCGTAGTTTTCTACTGATTCCTAGCTAAACTGGCTAGATTCTGGTATAACTGTGTCGAAATTAGCTCGAAAATCGTAGTTTTCTACTGATTCCTAGCTAAACTGGCTAGATTCTGGTATAACTGTGTCGAAATTAGCTCGAAAATCGTAGTTTTCTACTGATTCCTAGCTAAACTGGCTAGATTCTGGTATAACTGTGTCGAAATTAGCTCGAAAATCGTAGTTTTCTACTGATTCCTAGCTAAACTGGCTAGATTCTGGTATAACTGTGTCGAAATTAGCTCGAAAATCGTAGTTTTCTACTGATTCCTAGCTAAACTGGCTAGATTCTGGTATAACTGTGTCGAAATTAGCTCGAAAATCGTAGTTTTCTACTGATTCCTAGCTAAACTGGCTAGATTCTGGTATAACTGTGTCGAAATTAGCTCGAAAATCGTAGTTTTCTACTGATTCCTAGCTAAACTGGCTAGATTCTGGTATAACTGTGTCGAAATTAGCTCGAAAATCGTAGTTTTCTACTGATTCCTAGCTAAACTGGCTAGATTCTGGTATAACTGTGTCGAAATTAGCTCGAAAATCGTAGTTTTCTACTGATTCCTAGCTAAACTGGCTAGATTCTGGTATAACTGTGTCGAAATTAGCTCGAAAATCGTAGTTTTCTACTGATTCCTAGCTAAACTGGCTAGATTCTGGTATAACTGTGTCGAAATTAGCTCGAAAATCGTAGTTTTCTACTGATTCCTAGCTAAACTGGCTAGATTCTGGTATAACTGTGTCGAAATTAGCTCGAAAATCGTAGTTTTCTACTGATTCCTAGCTAAACTGGCTAGATTCTGGTATAACTGTGTCGAAATTAGCTCGAAAATCGTAGTTTTCTACTGATTCCTAGCTAAACTGGCTAGATTCTGGTATAACTGTGTCGAAATTAGCTCGAAAATCGTAGTTTTCTACTGATTCCTAGCTAAACTGGCTAGATTCTGGTATAACTGTGTCGAAATTAGCTCGAAAATCGTAGTTTTCTACTGATTCCTAGCTAAACTGGCTAGATTCTGGTATAACTGTGTCGAAATTAGCTCGAAAATCGTAGTTTTCTACTGATTCCTAGCTAAACTGGCTAGATTCTGGTATAACTGTGTCGAAATTAGCTCGAAAATCGTAGTTTTCTACTGATTCCTAGCTAAACTGGCTAGATTCTGGTATAACTGTGTCGAAATTAGCTCGAAAATCGTAGTTTTCTACTGATTCCTAGCTAAACTGGCTAGATTCTGGTATAACTGTGTCGAAATTAGCTCGAAAATCGTAGTTTTCTACTGATTCCTAGCTAAACTGGCTAGATTCTGGTATAACTGTGTCGAAATTAGCTCGAAAATCGTAGTTTTCTACTGATTCCTAGCTAAACTGGCTAGATTCTGGTATAACTGTGTCGAAATTAGCTCGAAAATCGTAGTTTTCTACTGATTCCTAGCTAAACTGGCTAGATTCTGGTATAACTGTGTCGAAATTAGCTCGAAAATCGTAGTTTTCTACTGATTCCTAGCTAAACTGGCTAGATTCTGGTATAACTGTGTCGAAATTAGCTCGAAAATCGTAGTTTTCTACTGATTCCTAGCTAAACTGGCTAGATTCTGGTATAACTGTGTCGAAATTAGCTCGAAAATCGTAGTTTTCTACTGATTCCTAGCTAAACTGGCTAGATTCTGGTATAACTGTGTCGAAATTAGCTCGAAAATCGTAGTTTTCTACTGATTCCTAGCTAAACTGGCTAGATTCTGGTATAACTGTGTCGAAATTAGCTCGAAAATCGTAGTTTTCTACTGATTCCTAGCTAAACTGGCTAGATTCTGGTATAACTGTGTCGAAATTAGCTCGAAAATCGTAGTTTTCTACTGATTCCTAGCTAAACTGGCTAGATTCTGGTATAACTGTGTCGAAATTAGCTCGAAAATCGTAGTTTTCTACTGATTCCTAGCTAAACTGGCTAGATTCTGGTATAACTGTGTCGAAATTAGCTCGAAAATCGTAGTTTTCTACTGATTCCTAGCTAAACTGGCTAGATTCTGGTATAACTGTGTCGAAATTAGCTCGAAAATCGTAGTTTTCTACTGATTCCTAGCTAAACTGGCTAGATTCTGGTATAACTGTGTCGAAATTAGCTCGAAAATCGTAGTTTTCTACTGATTCCTAGCTAAACTGGCTAGATTCTGGTATAACTGTGTCGAAATTAGCTCGAAAATCGTAGTTTTCTACTGATTCCTAGCTAAACTGGCTAGATTCTGGTATAACTGTGTCGAAATTAGCTCGAAAATCGTAGTTTTCTACTGATTCCTAGCTAAACTGGCTAGATTCTGGTATAACTGTGTCGAAATTAGCTCGAAAATCGTAGTTTTCTACTGATTCCTAGCTAAACTGGCTAGATTCTGGTATAACTGTGTCGAAATTAGCTCGAAAATCGTAGTTTTCTACTGATTCCTAGCTAAACTGGCTAGATTCTGGTATAACTGTGTCGAAATTAGCTCGAAAATCGTAGTTTTCTACTGATTCCTAGCTAAACTGGCTAGATTCTGGTATAACTGTGTCGAAATTAGCTCGAAAATCGTAGTTTTCTACTGATTCCTAGCTAAACTGGCTAGATTCTGGTATAACTGTGTCGAAATTAGCTCGAAAATCGTAGTTTTCTACTGATTCCTAGCTAAACTGGCTAGATTCTGGTATAACTGTGTCGAAATTAGCTCGAAAATCGTAGTTTTCTACTGATTCCTAGCTAAACTGGCTAGATTCTGGTATAACTGTGTCGAAATTAGCTCGAAAATCGTAGTTTTCTACTGATTCCTAGCTAAACTGGCTAGATTCTGGTATAACTGTGTCGAAATTAGCTCGAAAATCGTAGTTTTCTACTGATTCCTAGCTAAACTGGCTAGATTCTGGTATAACTGTGTCGAAATTAGCTCGAAAATCGTAGTTTTCTACTGATTCCTAGCTAAACTGGCTAGATTCTGGTATAACTGTGTCGAAATTAGCTCGAAAATCGTAGTTTTCTACTGATTCCTAGCTAAACTGGCTAGATTCTGGTATAACTGTGTCGAAATTAGCTCGAAAATCGTAGTTTTCTACTGATTCCTAGCTAAACTGGCTAGATTCTGGTATAACTGTGTCGAAATTAGCTCAAAAATCGTAGTTTTCTACTGATTCCTAGCTAAACTGGCTAGATTCTGGTATAACTGTGTCGAAATTAGCTCGAAAATCGTAGTTTTCTACTGATTCCTAGCTAAACTGGCTAGATTCTGGTATAACTGTGTCGAAATTAGCTCGAAAATTGTAGTTTTCTACTGATTCCTAGCTAAACTGGCTAGATTCTGAGATAACTGTGTCGAAATTAGCTCGAAAATCGTAGTTTTCTACTGATTCCTAGCTAAACTGGCTAGATTCTGGTATAACTGTGTCGAAATTAGCTCGAAAATCGTAGTTTTCTACTGATTCCTAGCTAAACTTGCTAGATTCTGGTATAACTGTGTCGAAATTAGCTCGAAAATCCCGTAGTTTTCTACTGATTCCTAGCTAAACTGGCTAGATTCTGGTATAACTGTGTCGACATTAGCTCGAAAATCGTAGTTTTCTACTGATTCCTAGCTAAACTGGCTAGATTCTGGTATAACTGTGTCGAAATTAGCTCGAAAATCGTAGTTTTCTACTGATTCCTAGCTAAACTGGCTAGATTCTGGTATAACTGTGTCGAAATTCGCTCGAAAATCGTAGTTTTCTACTGATTCCTAGCTAAACTGGCTAGATTCTGGTATAACTGTGTCGAAATTAGCTCGAAAATCGTAGTTTTCTACTGATTCCTAGCTAAACTGGCTAGATTCTGGTATAACTGTGTCGAAATTAGCTCGAAAATCGTAGTTTCTACTGATTCCTAGCTAAACTGGCTAGATTCTGGTATAACTGTGTCGAAATTAGCTCGAAAATCGTAGTTTTCTACTGATTCCTAGCTAAACTGGCTAGATTCTGGTATAACTGTGTCGAAATTAGCTCGAAAATCGTAGTTTTCTACTGATTCCTAGCTAAACTGGCTAGATTCTGGTATAACTGTGTCGAAATTAGCTCGAAAATCGTAGTTTTCTACTGATTCCTAGCTAAACTGGCTAGATTCTGAGATAACTGTGTCGAAATTAGCTCGAAAATCGTAGTTTTCTACTGATTCCTAGCTAAACTGGCTAGATTCTGGTATAACTGTGTCGAAATTAGCTCGAAAATCGTAGTTTTCTACTGATTCCTAGCTAAACTGGCTAGATTCTGGTATAACTGTGTCGAAATTAGCTGAAAATCGTAGTTTTCTACTGATTCCTAGCTAAACTGGCTAGATTCTGGTATAACTGTGTCGAAATTAGCTCGAAAATCGTAGTTTTCTACTGATTCCTAGCTAAACTGGCTAGATTCTGGTATAACTGTGTCGAAATTAGCTCGAAAATCGTAGTTTTCTACTGATTTACTGATTTCTAGCTAAACTGGCTAGATTCTGGTATAACTGTGTCGAAATTAGCTCGAAAATCGTAGTTTTCTACTGATTCCTAGCTAAACTGGCTAGATTCTGGTATAACTGTGTCGAAATTAGCTCGAAAATCGTAGTTTTCTACTGATTCCTAGCTAAACTGGCTAGATTCTGGTATAACTGTGTCGAAATTAGCTCGAAAATCGTAGTTTTCTACTGATTCCTAGCTAAACTGGCTAGATTCTGGTATAACTGTGTCGAAATTAGCTCGAAAATCGTAGTTTTCTACTGATTCCTAGCTAAACTGGCTAGATTCTGGTATAACTGTGTCGAAATTAGCTCGAAAATCGTAGTTTTTCTACTGATTCCTAGCTAAACTGGCTAGATTCTGGTATAACTGTGTCGAAATTAGCTCGAAAAATCGTAGTTTTCTACTGATTCCTAGCTAAACTGGCTAGATTCTGGTATAACTGTGTCGAAATTAGCTCGAAAATCGTAGTTTTCTACTGATTCCTAGCTAAACTGGCTAGATTCTGGTATAACTGTGTCGAAATTAGCTCGAAAATCGTAGTTTTCTACTGATTCCTAGCTAAACTGGCTAGATTCTGGTATAACTGTGTCGAAATTAGCTCGAAAATCGTAGTTTTCTACTGATTCCTAGCTAAACTGGCTAGATTCTGGTATAACTGTGTCGAAATTAGCTCGAAAATCGTAGTTTTCTACTGATTCCTAGCTAAACTGGCTAGATTCTGAGATAACTGTGTCGAAATTAGCTCGAAAATCGTAGTTTTCTACTGATTCCTAGCTAAACTGGCTAGATTCTGGTATAACTGTGTCGAAATTAGCTCGAAAATCGTAGTTTTCTACTGATTCCTAGCTAAACTGGCTAGATTCTGGTATAACTGTGTCGAAATTAGCTCGAAAATCGTAGTTTTCTACTGATTCCTAGCTAAACTGGCTAGATTCTGGTATAACTGTGTCGAAATTAGCTCGAAAATCGTAGTTTTCTACTGATTCCTAGCTAAACTGGCTAGATTCTGGTATAACTGTGTCGAAATTAGCTCGAAAATCGTAGTTTTCTGCTTGATTCCTAGCTAAACTGGCTAGATTCTGAGATAACTGTGTCGAAATTAGCTCGAAAATCGTAGTTTTCTACTGATTCCTAGCTAAACTGGCTAGATTCTGGTATAACTGTGTCGAAATTAGCTCGAAAATCGTAGTTTTCTACTGATTCCTAGCTAAACTGGCTAGATTCTGTTATAACTGTGTCGAAATTAGCTCGAAAATCGTAGTTTTCTACTGATTCCTAGCTAAACTGGCTAGATTCTGGTATAACTGTGTCGAAATTAGCTCGAAAATCGTAGTTTTCTACTGATTCCTAGCTAAACTGGCTAGATTCTGGTATAACTGTGTCGAAATTAGCTCGAAAATCGTAGTTTTCTACTGATTCCTAGCTAAACTGGCTAGATTCTGAGTTAACTGTGTCGAAATTAGCTCGAAAATCGTAGTTTTCTACTGATTCCTAGCTAAACTGGCTAGATTCTGGTATAACTGTGTCGAAATTAGCTCGAAAATCGTAGTTTTCTACTGATTCCTAGCTAAACTGGCTAGATTCTGGTATAACTGTGTCGAAATTAGCTCGAAAATCGTAGTTTTCTACTGATTCCTAGCTAAACTGGCTAGATTCTGGTATAACTGTGTCGAAATTAGCTCGAAAATCGTAGTTTTCTACTGATTCCTAGCTAAACTGGCTAGATTCTGGTATAACTGTGTCGAAATTAGCTCGAAAATCGTAGTTTTCTACTGATTCCTAGCTAAACTGGCTAGATTCTGGTATAACTGTGTCGAAATTAGCTCGAAAATCGTAGTTTTCTACTGATTCCTAGCTAAACTGGCTAGATTCTGGTATAACTGTGTCGAAATTAGCTCGAAAATCGTAGTTTTCTACTGATTCCTAGCTAACTGGCTAGATTCTGGTATAACTGTGTCGAAATTAGCTCGAAAATCGTAGTTTTCTACTGATTCCTAGCTAAACTGGCTAGATTCTGGTATAACTGTGTCGAAATTAGCTCGAAAATCGTAGTTTTCTACTGATTCCTAGCTAAACTGGCTAGATTCTGGTATAACTGTGTCGAAATTAGCTCGAAAATCGTAGTTTTCTACTGATTCCTAGCTAAACTGGCTAGATTCTGGTATAACTGTGTCGAAATTAGCTCGAAAATCGTAGTTTTCTACTGATTCCTAGCTAAACTGGCTAGATTCTGGTATAACTGTGTCGAAATTAGCTCGAAAATCGTAGTTTTCTACTGATTCCTAGCTAAACTGGCTAGATTCTGTTATAACTGTGTCGAAATTAGCTCGAAAATCGTAGTTTTCTACTGATTCCTAGCTAAACTGGCTAGATTCTGAGATAACTGTGTCGAAATTAGCTCGAAAATCGTAGTTTTCTACTGATTCCTAGCTAAACTGGCTAGATTCTGGTATAACTGTGTCGAAATTAGCTCGAAAATCGTAGTTTTCTACTGATTCCTAGCTAAACTGGCTAGATTCTGGTATAACTGTGTCGAAATTAGCTCGAAAATCGTAGTTTTCTACTGATTCCTAGCTAAACTGGCTAGATTCTGGTATAACTGTGTCGAAATTAGCTCGAAAATCGTAGTTTTCTACTGATTCCTAGCTAAACTGGCTAGATTCTGGTATAACTGTGTCGAAATTAGCTCGAAAATCGTAGTTTTCTACTGATTCCTAGCTAAACTGGCTAGATTCTGGTATAACTGTGTCGAAATTAGCTCGAAAATCGTAGTTTTCTACTGATTCCTAGCTAAACTGGCTAGATTCTGGTATAACTGTGTCGAAATTAGCTCGAAAATCGTAGTTTTCTACTGATTCCTAGCTAAACTGGCTAGATTCTGGTATAACTGTGTCGAAATTAGCTCGAAAATCGTAGTTTTCTACTGATTCCTAGCTAAACTGGCTAGATTCTGGTATAACTGTGTCGAAATTAGCTCGAAAATCGTAGTTTTCTACTGATTCCTAGCTAAACTGGCTAGATTCTGAGATAACTGTGTCGAAATTAGCTCGAAAATCGTAGTTTTCTACTGATTCCTAGCTAAACTGGCTAGATTCTGGTATAACTGTGTCGAAATTAGCTCGAAAATCGTAGTTTTCTACTGATTCCTAGCTAAACTGGCTAGATTCTGGTATAACTGTGTCGAAATTAGCTCGAAAATCGTAGTTTTCTACTGATTCCTAGCTAAACTGGCTAGATTCTGGTATAACTGTGTCGAAATTAGCTCGAAAATCGTAGTTTTCTACTGATTCCTAGCTAAACTGGCTAGATTCTGAGATAACTGTGTCGAAATTAGCTCGAAAATCGTAGTTTTCTACTGATTCCTAGCTAAACTGGCTAGATTCTGGTATAACTGTGTCGAAATTAGCTCGAAAATCGTAGCTTTCTACTGATTCCTAGCTAAACTGGCTAGATTCTGAGATAACTGTGTCGAAATTAGCTCGAAAATCGTAGTTTTCTACTGATTCCTAGCTAAACTGGCTAGATTCTGGTATAACTGTGTCGAAATTAGCTCGAAAATCGTAGTTTTCTACTGATTCCTAGCTAAACTGGCTAGATTCTGGTATAACTGTGTCGAAATTAGCTCGAAAATCGTAGTTTTCTACTGATTCCTAGCTAAACTGGCTAGATTCTGGTATAACTGTGTCGAAATTAGCTCGAAAATCGTAGTTTTCTACTGATTCCTAGCTAAACTGGCTAGATTCTGGTATAACTGTGTCGAAATTAGCTCGAAAATCGTAGTTTTCTACTGATTCCTAGCTAAACTGGCTAGATTCTGGTATAACTGTGTCGAAATTAGCTCGAAAATCGTAGTTTTCTACTGATTCCTAGCTAAACTGGCTAGATTCTGGTATAACTGTGTCGAAATTAGCTCGAAAATCGTAGTTTTCTACTGATTCCTAGCTAAACTGGCTAGATTCTGGTATAACTGTGTCGAAATTAGCTCGAAAATCGTAGTTTTCTACTGATTCCTAGCTAAACTGGCTAGATTCTGGTATAACTGTGTCGAAATTAGCTCGAAAATCGTAGTTTTCTACTGATTCCTAGCTAAACTGGCTAGATTCTGGTATAACTGTGTCGAAATTAGCTCGAAAATCGTAGTTTTCTACTGATTCCTAGCTAAACTGGCTAGATTCTGGTATAACTGTGTCGAAATTAGCTCGAAAATCGTAGTTTTCTACTGATTCCTAGCTAAACTGGCTAGATTCTGAGATAACTGTGTCGAAATTAGCTCGAAAATCGTAGTTTTCTACTGATTCCTAGCTAAACTGGCTAGATTCTGGTATAACTGTGTCGAAATTAGCTCGAAAATCGTAGTTTTCTACTGATTCCTAGCTAAACTGGCTAGATTCTGGTATAACTGTGTCGAAATTAGCTCGAAAATCGTAGTTTTCTACTGATTCCTAGCTAAACTGGCTAGATTCTGGTATAACTGTGTCGAAATTAGCTCGAAAATCGTAGTTTTCTACTGATTCCTAGCTAAACTGGCTAGATTCTGGTATAACTGTGTCGAAATTAGCTCGAAAATCGTAGTTTTCTACTGATTCCTAGCTAAACTGGCTAGATTCTGGTATAACTGTGTCGAAATTAGCTCGAAAATCGTAGTTTTCTACTGATTCCTAGCTAAACTGGCTAGATTCTGGTATAACTGTGTCGAAATTAGCTCGAAAATCGTAGTTTTCTACTGATTCCTAGCTAAACTGGCTAGATTCTGGTATAACTGTGTCGAAATTAGCTCGAAAATCGTAGTTTTCTACTGATTCCTAGCTAAACTGGCTAGATTCTGGTATAACTGTGTCGAAATTAGCTCGAAAATCGTAGTTTTCTACTGATTCCTAGCTAAACTGGCTAGATTCTGAGATAACTGTGTCGAAATTAGCTCGAAAATCGTAGTTTTCTACTGATTCCTAGCTAAACTGGCTAGATTCTGGTATAACTGTGTCGAAATTAGCTCGAAAATCGTAGTTTTCTACTGATTCCTAGCTAAACTGGCTAGATTCTGAGATAACTGTGTCGAAATTAGCTCGAAAATCGTAGTTTTCTACTGATTCCTAGCTAAACTGGCTAGATTCTGGTATAACTGTGTCGAAATTAGCTCGAAAATCGTAGTTTTCTACTGATTCCTAGCTAAACTGGCTAGATTCTGGTATAACTGTGTCGAAATTAGCTCGAAAATCGTAGCTTTCTACTGATTCCTAGCTAAACTGGCTAGATTCTGAGATAACTGTGTCGAAATTAGCTCGAAAATCGTAGTTTTCTACTGATTCCTAGCTAAACTGGCTAGATTCTGGTATAACTGTGTCGAAATTAGCTCGAAAATCGTAGTTTTCTACTGATTCCTAGCTAAACTGGCTAGATTCTGGTATAACTGTGTCGAAATTAGCTCGAAAATCGTAGTTTTCTACTGATTCCTAGCTAAACTGGCTAGATTCTGGTATAACTGTGTCGAAATTAGCTCGAAAATCGTAGTTTTCTACTGATTCCTAGCTAAACTGGCTAGATTCTGGTATAACTGTGTCGAAATTAGCTCGAAAATCGTAGTTTTCTACTGATTCCTAGCTAAACTGGCTAGATTCTGAGATAACTGTGTCGAAATTAGCTCGAAAATCGTAGTTTTCTACTGATTCCTAGCTAAACTGGCTAGATTCTGGTATAACTGTGTCGAAATTAGCTCGAAAATCGTAGTTTTCTACTGATTCCTAGCTAAACTGGCTAGATTCTGGTATAACTGTGTCGAAATTAGCTCGAAAATCGTAGTTTTCTACTGATTCCTAGCTAAACTGGCTAGATTCTGGTATAACTGTGTCGAAATTAGCTCGAAAATCGTAGTTTTCTACTGATTCCTAGCTAAACTGGCTAGATTCTGGTATAACTGTGTCGAAATTAGCTCGAAAATCGTAGTTTTCTACTGATTCCTAGCTAAACTGGCTAGATTCTGGTATAACTGTGTCGAAATTAGCTCGAAAATCGTAGTTTTCTACTGATTCCTAGCTAAACTGGCTAGATTCTGAGATAACTGTGTCGAAATTAGCTCGAAAATCGTAGTTTTCTACTGATTCCTAGCTAAACTGGCTAGATTCTGGTATAACTGTGTCGAAATTAGCTCGAAAATCGTAGTTTTCTACTGATTCCTAGCTAAACTGGCTAGATTCTGGTATAACTGTGTCGAAATTAGCTCGAAAATCGTAGTTTTCTACTGATTCCTAGCTAAACTGGCTAGATTCTGGTATAACTGTGTCGAAATTAGCTCGAAAAACGTAGTTTTCTACTGATTCCTAGCTAAACTGGCTAGATTCTGAGATAACTGTGTCGAAATTAGCTCGAAAATCGTAGTTTTCTACTGATTCCTAGCTAAACTGGCTAGATTCTGGTATAACTGTGTCGGAATTAGCTCGAAAATCGTAGTTTTCTACTGATTCCTAGCTAAACTGGCTAGATTCTGGTATAACTGTGTCGAAATTAGCTCGAAAATCGTAGTTTTCTACTGATTCCTAGCTAAACTGGCTAGATTCTGGTATAACTGTGTCGAAATTAGCTCGAAAATCGTAGTTTTCTACTGATTCCTAGCTAAACTGGCTAGATTCTGGTATAACTGTGTCGAAATTAGCTCGAAAATCGTAGTTTCTACTGATTCCTAGCTAAACTGGCTAGATTCTGGTATAACTGTGTCGAAATTAGCTCGAAAATCGTAGTTTTCTACTGATTCCTAGCTAAACTGGCTAGATTCTGGTATAACTGTGTCGAAATTAGCTCGAAAATCGTAGTTTTCTACTGATTCCTAGCTAAACTGGCTAGATTCTGGTATAACTGTGTCGAAATTAGCTCGAAAATCGTAGTTTTCTACTGATTCCTAGCTAAACTGGCTAGATTCTGGTATAACTGTGTCGAAATTAGCTCGAAAATCGTAGTTTTCTACTGATTCCTAGCTAAACTGGCTATATTCTGAGATAACTGTGTCGAAATTAGCTCGAAAATCGTAGTTTTCTACTGATTCCTAGCTAAACTGGCTAGATTCTGGTATAACTGTGTCGAAATTAGCTCGAAAATCGTAGTTTTCTACTGATTCCTAGCTAAACTGGCTAGATTCTGGTATAACTGTGTCGAAATTAGCTCGAAAATCGTAGTTTTCTACTGATTCCTAGCTAAACTGGCTAGATTCTGGTATAACTGTGTCGGAATTAGCTCGAAAATCGTAGTTTTCTACTGATTCCTAGCTAAACTGGCTAGATTCTGGTATAACTGTGTCGAAATTAGCTCGAAAATCGTAGTTTTCTACTGATTCCTAGCTAAACTGGCTAGATTCTGGTATAACTGTGTCGAAATTAGCTCGAAAATCGTAGTTTTCTACTGATTCCTAGCTAAACTGGCTAGATTCTGGTATAACTGTGTCGAAATTAGCTCGAAAATCGTAGTTTTCTACTGATTCCTAGCTAAACTGGCTAGATTCTGGTATAACTGTGTCGAAATTAGCTCGAAAATCGTAGTTTTCTACTGATTCCTAGCTAAACTGGCTAGATTCTGGTATAACTGTGTCGAAATTAGCTCGAAAATCGTAGCTTTCGAGTGATTCCTAGCTAAACTGGCTAGATTCTGGTATAACTGTGTCGAAATTAGCTCGAAAATCGTAGTTTTCTACTGATTCCTAGCTAAACTGGCTAGATTCTGGTATAACTGTGTCGAAATTAGCTCGAAAATCGTAGTTTTCTACTGATTCCTAGCTAAACTGGCTAGATTCTGGTATAACTGTGTCGAAATTAGCTCGAAAATCGTAGTTTTCTACTGATTCCTAGCTAAACTGGCTAGATTCTGGTATAACTGTGTCGAAATTAGCTCGAAAATCGTAGTTTTCTACTGATTCCTAGCTAAACTGGCTAGATTCTGGTATAACTGTGTCGAAATTAGCTCGAAAATCGTAGTTTTCTACTGATTCCTAGCTAAACTGGCTAGATTCTGGTATAACTGTGTCGAAATTAGCTCGAAAATCGTAGTTTTCGAGTGATTCCTAGCTAAACTGGCTAGATTCTGGTATAACTGTGTCGAAATTAGCTCGAAAATCGTAGTTTTCTACTGATTCCTAGCTAAACTGGCTAGATTCTGGTATAACTGTGTCGAAATTAGCTCGAAAATCGTAGTTTTCTACTGATTCCTAGCTAAACTGGCTAGATTCTGGTATAACTGTGTCGGAATTAGCTCGAAAATCGTAGTTTTCTACTGATTCCTAGCTAAACTGGCTAGATTCTGGTATAACTGTGTCGAAATTAGCTCGAAAATCGTAGCTTTCTACTGATTCCTAGCTAAACTGGCTAGATTCTGGTATAACTGTGTCGAAATTAGCTCGAAAATCGTAGTTTTCTACTGATTCCTAGCTAAACTGGCTAGATTCTGGTATAACTGTGTCGAAATTAGCTCGAAAATCGTAGTTTTCTACTGATTCCTAGCTAAACTGGCTAGATTCTGAGATAACTGTGTCGAAATTAGCTCGAAAATCGTAGTTTTCTACTGATTCCTAGCTAAACTGGCTAGATTCTGGTATAACTGTGTCGAAATTAGCTCGAAAATCGTAGTTTTCTACTGATTCCTAGCTAAACTGGCTAGATTCTGGTATAACTGTGTCGAAATTAGCTCGAAAATCGTAGTTTTCTACTGATTCCTAGCTAAACTGGCTAGATTCTGGTATAACTGTGTCGAAATTAGCTCGAAAATCGTAGCTTTCTACTGATTCCTAGCTAAACTGGCTAGATTCTGGTATAACTGTGTCGAAATTAGCTCGAAAATCGTAGCTTTCTACTGATTCCTAGCTAAACTGGCTAGATTCTGGTATAACTGTGTCGAAATTAGCTCGAAAATCGTAGTTTTCTACTGATTCCTAGCTAAACTGGCTAGATTCTGGTATAACTGTGTCGAAATTAGCTCAAAAATCGTAGTTTTCTACTGATTCCTAGCTAAACTGGCTAGATTTTGAGATAACTGTGTCGAAATTAGCTCAAAAATCGTAGCTTTCGAGTGATTCCTAGCTAAACTGGCTAGATTCTGAGATAACTGTGTCGAAATTAGCTCGAAAATCGTAGCTTTCGAGTGATTCCTAGCTAAACTGGCTAGATTCTGGTATAACTGTGTCGAAATTAGCTCGAAAATCGTAGTTTTCTACTGATTCCTAGCTAAACTGGCTAGATTCTGGTATAACTGTGTCGAAATTAGCTCGAAAATCGTAGTTTTCTACTGATTCCTAGCTAAACTGGCTAGATTCTGGTATAACTGTGTCGAAATTAGCTCGAAAATCGTAGTTTTCTACTGATTCCTAGCTAAACTGGCTAGATTCTGGTATAACTGTGTCGAAATTAGCTCAAAAATCGTAGTTTTCTACTGATTCCTAGCTAAACTGTCTAGATTCTGAGATAACTGTGTCGAAATTAGCTCGAAAATCGTAGCTTTCTACTGATTCCTAGCTAAACTGGCTAGATTCTGAGATAACTGTGTCGAAATTAGCTCGAAAATCGTAGTTTTCTACTGATTCCTAGCTAAACTGGCTAGATTCTGGTATAACTGTGTCGAAATTAGCTCGAAAATCGTAGTTTTCTACTGATTCCTAGCTAAACTGGCTAGATTCTGGTATAACTGTGTCGAAATTAGCTCGAAAATCGTAGTTTTCTACTGATTCCTAGCTAAACTGGCTAGATTCTGAGATAACTGTGTCGAAATTAGCTCGAAAATCGTAGTTTTCTACTGATTCCTAGCTAAACTGGCTAGATTCTGGTATAACTGTGTCGAAATTAGCTCGAAAATCGTAGCTTTCTACTGATTCCTAGCTAAACTGGCTAGATTCTGTATAACTGTGTCGAAATTAGCTCGAAAATCGTAGTTTTCTACTGATTCCTAGCTAAACTGGCTAGATTCTGGTATAACTGTGTCGAAATTAGCTCGAAAATCGTAGTTTTCTACTGATTCCTAGCTAAACTGGCTAGATTCTGGTATAACTGTGTCGAAATTAGCTCGAAAATCGTAGTTTTCTACTGATTCCTAGCTAAACTGGCTAGATTCTGGTATAACTGTGTCGAAATTAGCTCGAAAATCGTAGTTTTCTACTGATTCCTAGCTAAACTGGCTAGATTCTGGTATAACTGTGTCGAAATTAGCTCGAAAATCGTAGTTTTCTACTGATTCCTAGCTAAACTGGCTAGATTCTGGTATAACTGTGTCGAAATTAGCTCGAAAATCGTAGTTTTCTACTGATTCCTAGCTAAACTGGCTAGATTCTGAGATAACTGTGTCGAAATTAGCTCGAAAATCGTAGTTTTCTACTGATTCCTAGCTAAACTGGCTAGATTCTGGTATAACTGTGTCGAAATTAGCTCGAAAATCGTAGTTTTCTACTGATTCCTAGCTAAACTGGCTAGATTCTGAGATAACTGTGTCGAAATTAGCTCGAAAATCGTAGTTTTCTACTGATTCCTAGCTAAACTGGCTAGATTCTGGTATAACTGTGTCGAAATTAGCTCGAAAATCGTAGTTTTCTACTGATTCCTAGCTAAACTGGCTAGATTCTGGTATAACTGTGTCGAAATTAGCTCGAAAATCGTAGTTTTCTACTGATTCCTAGCTAAACTGGCTAGATTCTGGTATAACTGTGTCGAAATTAGCTCGAAAATCGTAGTTTTCTACTGATTCCTAGCTAAACTGGCTAGATTCTGGTATAACTGTGTCGAAATTAGCTCGAAAATCGTAGTTTTCTACTGATTCCTAGCTAAACTGGCTAGATTCTGGTATAACTGTGTCGAAATTAGCTCGAAAATCGTAGTTTTCTACTGATTCCTAGCTAAACTGGCTAGATTCTGGTATAACTGTGTCGAAATTAGCTCGAAAATCGTAGTTTTCTACTGATTCCTAGCTAAACTGGCTAGATTCTGGTATAACTGTGTCGAAATTAGCTCGAAAATCGTAGTTTTCTACTGATTCCTAGCTAAACTGGCTAGATTCTGGTATAACTGTGTCGAAATTAGCTCGAAAATCGTAGTTTTCTACTGATTCCTAGCTAAACTGGCTAGATTCTGGTATAACTGTGTCGAAATTAGCTCGAAAATCGTAGTTTTCTACTGATTCCTAGCTAAACTGGCTAGATTCTGGTATAACTGTGTCGAAATTAGCTCGAAAATCGTAGTTTTCTACTGATTCCTAGCTAAACTGGCTAGATTCTGGTATAACTGTGTCGAAATTAGCTCGAAAATCGTAGTTTTCTACTGATTCCTAGCTAAACTGGCTAGATTCTGGTATAACTGTGTCGAAATTAGCTCGAAAATCGTAGTTTTCTACTGATTCCTAGCTAAACTGGCTAGATTCTGGTATAACTGTGTCGAAATTAGCTCGAAAATCGTAGTTTTCTACTGATTCCTAGCTAAACTGGCTAGATTCTGGTATAACTGTGTCGAAATTAGCTCGAAAATCGTAGTTTTCTACTGATTCCTAGCTAAACTGGCTAGATTCTGGTATAACTGTGTCGAAATTAGCTCGAAAATCGTAGTTTTCTACTGATTCCTAGCTAAACTGGCTAGATTCTGGTATAACTGTGTCGAAATTAGCTCGAAAATCGTAGTTTTCTACTGATTCCTAGCTAAACTGGCTAGATTCTGGTATAACTGTGTCGAAATTAGCTCGAAAATCGTAGTTTTCTACTGATTCCTAGCTAAACTGGCTAGATTCTGGTATAACTGTGTCGAAATTAGCTCGAAAATCGTAGTTTTCTACTGATTCCTAGCTAAACTGGCTAGATTCTGGTATAACTGTGTCGAAATTAGCTCGAAAATCGTAGTTTTCTACTGATTCCTAGCTAAACTGGCTAGATTCTGGTATAACTGTGTCGAAATTAGCTCGAAAATCGTAGTTTTCTACTGATTCCTAGCTAAACTGGCTAGATTCTGGTATAACTGTGTCGAAATTAGCTCGAAAATCGTAGTTTTCTACTGATTCCTAGCTAAACTGGCTAGATTCTGGTATAACTGTGTCGAAATTAGCTCGAAAATCGTAGTTTTCTACTGATTCCTAGCTAAACTGGCTAGATTCTGGTATAACTGTGTCGAAATTAGCTCGAAAATCGTAGTTTTCTACTGATTCCTAGCTAAACTGGCTAGATTCTGGTATAACTGTGTCGAAATTAGCTCGAAAATCGTAGTTTTCTACTGATTCCTAGCTAAACTGGCTAGATTCTGGTATAACTGTGTCGAAATTAGCTCGAAAATCGTAGTTTTCTACTGATTCCTAGCTAAACTGGCTAGATTCTGGTATAACTGTGTCGAAATTAGCTCGAAAATCGTAGTTTTCTACTGATTCCTAGCTAAACTGGCTAGATTCTGGTATAACTGTGTCGAAATTAGCTCGAAAATCGTAGTTTTCTACTGATTCCTAGCTAAACTGGCTAGATTCTGGTATAACTGTGTCGAAATTAGCTCGAAAATCGTAGTTTTCTACTGATTCCTAGCTAAACTGGCTAGATTCTGGTATAACTGTGTCGAAATTAGCTCGAAAATCGTAGTTTTCTACTGATTCCTAGCTAAACTGGCTAGATTCTGGTATAACTGTGTCGAAATTAGCTCGAAAATCGTAGTTTTCTACTGATTCCTAGCTAAACTGGCTAGATTCTGAGATAACTGTGTCGAAATTAGCTCGAAAATCGTAGTTTTCTACTGATTCCTAGCTAAACTGGCTAGATTCTGGTATAACTGTGTCGAAATTAGCTCGAAAATCGTAGTTTTCTACTGATTCCTAGCTAAACTGGCTAGATTCTGGTATAACTGTGTCGAAATTAGCTCGAAAATCGTAGTTTTCTACTGATTCCTAGCTAAACTGGCTAGATTCTGGTATAACTGTGTCGAAATTAGCTCGAAAATCGTAGTTTTCTACTGATTCCTAGCTAAACTGGCTAGATTCTGGTATAACTGTGTCGAAATTAGCTCGAAAATCGTAGTTTTCTACTGATTCCTAGCTAAACTGGCTAGATTCTGGTATAACTGTGTCGAAATTAGCTCGAAAATCGTAGTTTTCTACTGATTCCTAGCTAAACTGGCTAGATTCTGGTATAACTGTGTCGAAATTAGCTCGAAAATCGTAGTTTTCTACTGATTCCTAGCTAAACTGGCTAGATTCTGGTATAACTGTGTCGAAATTAGCTCGAAAATCGTAGTTTTCTACTGATTCCTAGCTAAACTGGCTAGATTCTGGTATAACTGTGTCGAAATTAGCTCGAAAATCGTAGTTTTCTACTGATTCCTAGCTAAACTGGCTAGAT
Source organism: Epicauta chinensis (assembly GCA_021725515.1). NCBI lineage: Eukaryota > Metazoa > Arthropoda > Insecta > Coleoptera > Meloidae > Epicauta > Epicauta chinensis. The sequence continues at coordinate 16,702 of JAEDXX010000346.1, read as the reverse complement.
TCTGGTATAACTGTGTCGAAATTAGCTCGAAAATCGTAGTTTTCTACTGATTCCTAGCTAAACTGGCTAGATTCTGGTATAACTGTGTCGAAATTAGCTCGAAAATCGTAGTTTTCTACTGATTCCTAGCTAAACTGGCTAGATTCTGGTATAACTGTGTCGAAATTAGCTCGAAAATCGTAGTTTTCTACTGATTCCTAGCTAAACTGGCTAGATTCTGGTATAACTGTGTCGAAATTAGCTCGAAAATCGTAGTTTTCTACTGATTCCTAGCTAAACTGGCTAGATTCTGGTATAACTGTGTCGAAATTAGCTCGAAAATCGTAGTTTTCTACTGATTCCTAGCTAAACTGGCTAGATTCTGGTATAACTGTGTCGAAATTAGCTCGAAAATCGTAGTTTTCTACTGATTCCTAGCTAAACTGGCTAGATTCTGGTATAACTGTGTCGAAATTAGCTCGAAAATCGTAGTTTTCTACTGATTCCTAGCTAAACTGGCTAGATTCTGGTATAACTGTGTCGAAATTAGCTCGAAAATCGTAGTTTTCTACTGATTCCTAGCTAAACTGGCTAGATTCTGGTATAACTGTGTCGAAATTAGCTCGAAAATCGTAGTTTTCTACTGATTCCTAGCTAAACTGGCTAGATTCTGGTATAACTGTGTCGAAATTAGCTCGAAAATCGTAGTTTTCTACTGATTCCTAGCTAAACTGGCTAGATTCTGGTATAACTGTGTCGAAATTAGCTCGAAAATCGTAGTTTTCTACTGATTCCTAGCTAAACTGGCTAGATTCTGGTATAACTGTGTCGAAATTAGCTCGAAAATCGTAGTTTTCTACTGATTCCTAGCTAAACTGGCTAGATTCTGGTATAACTGTGTCGAAATTAGCTCGAAAATCGTAGTTTTCTACTGATTCCTAGCTAAACTGGCTAGATTCTGGTATAACTGTGTCGAAATTAGCTCGAAAATCGTAGTTTTCTACTGATTCCTAGCTAAACTGGCTAGATTCTGGTATAACTGTGTCGAAATTAGCTCGAAAATCGTAGTTTTCTACTGATTCCTAGCTAAACTGGCTAGATTCTGGTATAACTGTGTCGAAATTAGCTCGAAAATCGTAGTTTTCTACTGATTCCTAGCTAAACTGGCTAGATTCTGGTATAACTGTGTCGAAATTAGCTCGAAAATCGTAGTTTTCTACTGATTCCTAGCTAAACTGGCTAGATTCTGGTATAACTGTGTCGAAATTAGCTCGAAAATCGTAGTTTTCTACTGATTCCTAGCTAAACTGGCTAGATTCTGGTATAACTGTGTCGAAATTAGCTCGAAAATCGTAGTTTTCTACTGATTCCTAGCTAAACTGGCTAGATTCTGGTATAACTGTGTCGAAATTAGCTCGAAAATCGTAGTTTTCTACTGATTCCTAGCTAAACTGGCTAGATTCTGAGATAACTGTGTCGAAATTAGCTCGAAAATCGTAGTTTTCTACTGATTCCTAGCTAAACTGGCTAGATTCTGGTATAACTGTGTCGAAATTAGCTCGAAAATCGTAGTTTTCTACTGATTCCTAGCTAAACTGGCTAGATTCTGGTATAACTGTGTCGAAATTAGCTCGAAAATCGTAGTTTTCTACTGATTCCTAGCTAAACTGGCTAGATTCTGGTATAACTGTGTCGAAATTAGCTCGAAAATCGTAGTTTTCTACTGATTCCTAGCTAAACTGGCTAGATTCTGGTATAACTGTGTCGAAATTAGCTCGAAAATCGTAGTTTTCTACTGATTCCTAGCTAAACTGGCTAGATTCTGGTATAACTGTGTCGAAATTAGCTCGAAAATCGTAGTTTTCTACTGATTCCTAGCTAAACTGGCTAGATTCTGGTATAACTGTGTCGAAATTAGCTCGAAAATCGTAGTTTTCTACTGATTCCTAGCTAAACTGGCTAGATTCTGGTATAACTGTGTCGAAATTAGCTCGAAAATCGTAGTTTTCTACTGATTCCTAGCTAAACTGGCTAGATTCTGAGATAACTGTGTCGAAATTAGCTCGAAAATCGTAGTTTTCTACTGATTCCTAGCTAAACTGGCTAGATTCTGGTATAACTGTGTCGAAATTAGCTCGAAAATCGTAGTTTTCTACTGATTCCTAGCTAAACTGGCTAGATTCTGGTATAACTGTGTCGAAATTAGCTCGAAAATCGTAGTTTTCTACTGATTCCTAGCTAAACTGGCTAGATTCTGGTATAACTGTGTCGAAATTAGCTCGAAAATCGTAGTTTTCTACTGATTCCTAGCTAAACTGGCTAGATTCTGGTATAACTGTGTCGAAATTAGCTCGAAAATCGTAGTTTTCTACTGATTCCTAGCTAAACTGGCTAGATTCTGGTATAACTGTGTCGAAATTAGCTCGAAAATCGTAGTTTTCTACTGATTCCTAGCTAAACTGGCTAGATTCTGGTATAACTGTGTCGAAATTAGCTCGAAAATCGTAGTTTTCTACTGATTCCTAGCTAAACTGGCTAGATTCTGGTATAACTGTGTCGAAATTAGCTCGAAAATCGTAGTTTTCTACTGATTCCTAGCTAAACTGGCTAGATTCTGGTATAACTGTGTCGAAATTAGCTCGAAAATCGTAGTTTTCTACTGATTCCTAGCTAAACTGGCTAGATTCTGGTATAACTGTGTCGAAATTAGCTCGAAAATCGTAGTTTTCTACTGATTCCTAGCTAAACTGGCTAGATTCTGGTATAACTGTGTCGAAATTAGCTCGAAAATCGTAGTTTTCTACTGATTCCTAGCTAAACTGGCTAGATTCTGGTATAACTGTGTCGAAATTAGCTCGAAAATCGTAGTTTTCTACTGATTCCTAGCTAAACTGGCTAGATTCTGGTATAACTGTGTCGAAATTAGCTCGAAAATCGTAGTTTTCTACTGATTCCTAGCTAAACTGGCTAGATTCTGGTATAACTGTGTCGAAATTAGCTCGAAAATCGTAGTTTTCTACTGATTCCTAGCTAAACTGGCTAGATTCTGGTATAACTGTGTCGAAATTAGCTCGAAAATCGTAGTTTTCTACTGATTCCTAGCTAAACTGGCTAGATTCTGGTATAACTGTGTCGAAATTAGCTCGAAAATCGTAGTTTTCTACTGATTCCTAGCTAAACTGGCTAGATTCTGGTATAACTGTGTCGAAATTAGCTCGAAAATCGTAGTTTTCTACTGATTCCTAGCTAAACTGGCTAGATTCTGAGATAACTGTGTCGAAATTAGCTCGAAAATCGTAGTTTTCTACTGATTCCTAGCTAAACTGGCTAGATTCTGGTATAACTGTGTCGAAATTAGCTCGAAAATCGTAGTTTTCTACTGATTCCTAGCTAAACTGGCTAGATTCTGGTATAACTGTGTCGAAATTAGCTCGAAAATCGTAGTTTTCTACTGATTCCTAGCTAAACTGGCTAGATTCTGGTATAACTGTGTCGAAATTAGCTCGAAAATCGTAGTTTTCTACTGATTCCTAGCTAAACTGGCTAGATTCTGGTATAACTGTGTCGAAATTAGCTCGAAAATCGTAGTTTTCTACTGATTCCTAGCTAAACTGGCTAGATTCTGGTATAACTGTGTCGAAATTAGCTCGAAAATCGTAGTTTTCTACTGATTCCTAGCTAAACTGGCTAGATTCTGGTATAACTGTGTCGAAATTAGCTCGAAAATCGTAGTTTTCTACTGATTCCTAGCTAAACTGGCTAGATTCTGGTATAACTGTGTCGAAATTAGCTCGAAAATCGTAGTTTTCTACTGATTCCTAGCTAAACTGGCTAGATTCTGAGATAACTGTGTCGAAATTAGCTCGAAAATCGTAGTTTTCTACTGATTCCTAGCTAAACTGGCTAGATTCTGAGATAACTGTGTCGAAATTAGCTCGAAAATCGTAGTTTTCTACTGATTCCTAGCTAAACTGGCTAGATTCTGGTATAACTGTGTCGAAATTAGCTCGAAAATCGTAGTTTTCTACTGATTCCTAGCTAAACTGGCTAGATTCTGAGATAACTGTGTCGAAATTAGCTCGAAAATCGTAGTTTTCTACTGATTCCTAGCTAAACTGGCTAGATTCTGGTATAACTGTGTCGAAATTAGCTCGAAAATCGTAGTTTTCTACTGATTCCTAGCTAAACTGGCTAGATTCTGAGATAACTGTGTCGAAATTAGCTCGAAAATCGTAGTTTTCTACTGATTCCTAGCTAAACTGGCTAGATTCTGAGATAACTGTGTCGAAATTAGCTCGAAAATCGTAGTTTTCTACTGATTCCTAGCTAAACTGGCTAGATTCTGGTATAACTGTGTCGAAATTAGCTCGAAAATCGTAGTTTTCTACTGATTCCTAGCTAAACTGGCTAGATTCTGGTATAACTGTGTCGAAATTAGCTCGAAAATCGTAGTTTTCTACTGATTCCTAGCTAAACTGGCTAGATTCTGGTATAACTGTGTCGAAATTAGCTCGAAAATCGTAGTTTTCTACTGATTCCTAGCTAAACTGGCTAGATTCTGAGATAACTGTGTCGAAATTAGCTCGAAAATCGTAGTTTTCTACTGATTCCTAGCTAAACTGGCTAGATTCTGGTATAACTGTGTCGAAATTAGCTCGAAAATCGTAGTTTTCTACTGATTCCTAGCTAAACTGGCTAGATTCTGGTATAACTGTGTCGAAATTAGCTCGAAAATCGTAGTTTTCTACTGATTCCTAGCTAAACTGGCTAGATTCTGAGTTAACTGTGTCGAAATTAGCTCGAAAATCGTAGTTTTCTACTGATTCCTAGCTAAACTGGCTAGATTCTGGTATAACTGTGTCGAAATTAGCTCGAAAATCGTAGTTTTCTACTGATTCCTAGCTAAACTGGCTAGATTCTGGTATAACTGTGTCGAAATTAGCTCGAAAATCGTAGTTTTCTACTGATTCCTAGCTAAACTGGCTAGATTCTGGTATAACTGTGTCGAAATTAGCTCGAAAATCGTAGTTTTCTACTGATTCCTAGCTAAACTGGCTAGATTCTGGTATAACTGTGTCGAAATTAGCTCGAAAATCGTAGTTTTCTACTGATTCCTAGCTAAACTGGCTAGATTCTGGTATAACTGTGTCGAAATTAGCTCGAAAATCGTAGTTTTCTACTGATTCCTAGCTAAACTGGCTAGATTCTGGTATAACTGTGTCGAAATTAGCTCGAAAATCGTAGTTTTCTACTGATTCCTAGCTAAACTGGCTAGATTCTGGTATAACTGTGTCGAAATTAGCTCGAAAATCGTAGTTTTCTACTGATTCCTAGCTAAACTGGCTAGATTCTGGTATAACTGTGTCGAAATTAGCTCGAAAATCGTAGTTTTCTACTGATTCCTAGCTAAACTGGCTAGATTCTGGTATAACTGTGTCGAAATTAGCTCGAAAATCGTAGTTTTCTACTGATTCCTAGCTAAACTGGCTAGATTCTGGTATAACTGTGTCGAAATTAGCTCGAAAATCGTAGTTTTCTACTGATTCCTAGCTAAACTGGCTAGATTCTGGTATAACTGTGTCGAAATTAGCTCGAAAATCGTAGTTTTCTACTGATTCCTAGCTAAACTGGCTAGATTCTGGTATAACTGTGTCGAAATTAGCTCGAAAATCGTAGTTTTCTACTGATTCCTAGCTAAACTGGCTAGATTCTGGTATAACTGTGTCGAAATTAGCTCGAAAATCGTAGTTTTCTACTGATTCCTAGCTAAACTGGCTAGATTCTGGTATAACTGTGTCGAAATTAGCTCGAAAATCGTAGTTTTCTACTGATTCCTAGCTAAACTGGCTAGATTCTGGTATAACTGTGTCGAAATTAGCTCGAAAATCGTAGTTTTCTACTGATTCCTAGCTAAACTGGCTAGATTCTGGTATAACTGTGTCGAAATTAGCTCGAAAATCGTAGTTTTCTACTGATTCCTAGCTAAACTGGCTAGATTCTGGTATAACTGTGTCGAAATTAGCTCGAAAATCGTAGTTTTCTACTGATTCCTAGCTAAACTGGCTAGATTCTGGTATAACTGTGTCGAAATTAGCTCGAAAATCGTAGTTTTCTACTGATTCCTAGCTAAACTGGCTAGATTCTGGTATAACTGTGTCGAAATTAGCTCGAAAATCGTAGTTTTCTACTGATTCCTAGCTAAACTGGCTAGATTCTGGTATAACTGTGTCGAAATTAGCTCGAAAATCGTAGTTTTCTACTGATTCCTAGCTAAACTGGCTAGATTCTGGTATAACTGTGTCGAAATTAGCTCGAAAATCGTAGTTTTCTACTGATTCCTAGCTAAACTGGCTAGATTCTGGTATAACTGTGTCGAAATTAGCTCGAAAATCGTAGTTTTCTACTGATTCCTAGCTAAACTGGCTAGATTCTGGTATAACTGTGTCGAAATTAGCTCGAAAATCGTAGTTTTCTACTGATTCCTAGCTAAACTGGCTAGATTCTGGTATAACTGTGTCGAAATTAGCTCGAAAATCGTAGTTTTCTACTGATTCCTAGCTAAACTGGCTAGATTCTGGTATAACTGTGTCGAAATTAGCTCGAAAATCGTAGTTTTCTACTGATTCCTAGCTAAACTGGCTAGATTCTGGTATAACTGTGTCGAAATTAGCTCGAAAATCGTAGTTTTCTACTGATTCCTAGCTAAACTGGCTAGATTCTGGTATAACTGTGTCGAAATTAGCTCGAAAATCGTAGTTTTCTACTGATTCCTAGCTAAACTGGCTAGATTCTGGTATAACTGTGTCGAAATTAGCTCGAAAATCGTAGTTTTCTACTGATTCCTAGCTAAACTGGCTAGATTCTGAGATAACTGTGTCGAAATTAGCTCGAAAATCGTAGTTTTCTACTGATTCCTAGCTAAACTGGCTAGATTCTGGTATAACTGTGTCGAAATTAGCTCGAAAATCGTAGTTTTCTACTGATTCCTAGCTAAACTGGCTAGATTCTGGTATAACTGTGTCGAAATTAGCTCGAAAATCGTAGTTTTCTACTGATTCCTAGCTAAACTGGCTAGATTCTGGTATAACTGTGTCGAAATTAGCTCGAAAATCGTAGTTTTCTACTGATTCCTAGCTAAACTGGCTAGATTCTGGTATAACTGTGTCGAAATTAGCTCGAAAATCGTAGTTTTCTACTGATTCCTAGCTAAACTGGCTAGATTCTGGTATAACTGTGTCGAAATTAGCTCGAAAATCGTAGTTTTCTACTGATTCCTAGCTAAACTGGCTAGATTCTGGTATAACTGTGTCGAAATTAGCTCGAAAATCGTAGTTTTCTACTGATTCCTAGCTAAACTGGCTAGATTCTGGTATAACTGTGTCGAAATTAGCTCGAAAATCGTAGTTTTCTACTGATTCCTAGCTAAACTGGCTAGATTCTGGTATAACTGTGTCGAAATTAGCTCGAAAATCGTAGTTTTCTACTGATTCCTAGCTAAACTGGCTAGATTCTGGTATAACTGTGTCGAAATTAGCTCGAAAATCGTAGTTTTCTACTGATTCCTAGCTAAACTGGCTAGATTCTGGTATAACTGTGTCGAAATTAGCTCGAAAATCGTAGTTTTCTACTGATTCCTAGCTAAACTGGCTAGATTCTGGTATAACTGTGTCGAAATTAGCTCGAAAATCGTAGTTTTCTACTGATTCCTAGCTAAACTGGCTAGATTCTGGTATAACTGTGTCGAAATTAGCTCGAAAATCGTAGTTTTCTACTGATTCCTAGCTAAACTGGCTAGATTCTGGTATAACTGTGTCGAAATTAGCTCGAAAATCGTAGTTTTCTACTGATTCCTAGCTAAACTGGCTAGATTCTGAGATAACTGTGTCGAAATTAGCTCGAAAATCGTAGTTTTCTACTGATTCCTAGCTAAACTGGCTAGATTCTGGTATAACTGTGTCGAAATTAGCTCGAAAATCGTAGTTTTCTACTGATTCCTAGCTAAACTGGCTAGATTCTGGTATAACTGTGTCGAAATTAGCTCGAAAATCGTAGTTTTCTACTGATTCCTAGCTAAACTGGCTAGATTCTGGTATAACTGTGTCGAAATTAGCTCGAAAATCGTAGTTTTCTACTGATTCCTAGCTAAACTGGCTAGATTCTGGTATAACTGTGTCGAAATTAGCTCGAAAATCGTAGTTTTCTACTGATTCCTAGCTAAACTGGCTAGATTCTGGTATAACTGTGTCGAAATTAGCTCGAAAATCGTAGTTTTCTACTGATTCCTAGCTAAACTGGCTAGATTCTGGTATAACTGTGTCGAAATTAGCTCGAAAATCGTAGTTTTCTACTGATTCCTAGCTAAACTGGCTAGATTCTGGTATAACTGTGTCGAAATTAGCTCGAAAATCGTAGTTTTCTACTGATTCCTAGCTAAACTGGCTAGATTCTGGTATAACTGTGTCGAAATTAGCTCGAAAATCGTAGTTTTCTACTGATTCCTAGCTAAACTGGCTAGATTCTGGTATAACTGTGTCGAAATTAGCTCGAAAATCGTAGTTTTCTACTGATTCCTAGCTAAACTGGCTAGATTCTGGTATAACTGTGTCGAAATTAGCTCGAAAATCGTAGTTTTCTACTGATTCCTAGCTAAACTGGCTAGATTCTGGTATAACTGTGTCGAAATTAGCTCGAAAATCGTAGTTTTCTACTGATTCCTAGCTAAACTGGCTAGATTCTGGTATAACTGTGTCGAAATTAGCTCGAAAATCGTAGTTTTCTACTGATTCCTAGCTAAACTGGCTAGATTCTGGTATAACTGTGTCGAAATTAGCTCGAAAATCGTAGTTTTCTACTGATTCCTAGCTAAACTGGCTAGATTCTGGTATAACTGTGTCGAAATTAGCTCGAAAATCGTAGTTTTCTACTGATTCCTAGCTAAACTGGCTAGATTCTGGTATAACTGTGTCGAAATTAGCTCGAAAATCGTAGTTTTCTACTGATTCCTAGCTAAACTGGCTAGATTCTGGTATAACTGTGTCGAAATTAGCTCGAAAATCGTAGTTTTCTACTGATTCCTAGCTAAACTGGCTAGATTCTGGTATAACTGTGTCGAAATTAGCTCGAAAATCGTAGTTTTCTACTGATTCCTAGCTAAACTGGCTAGATTCTGGTATAACTGTGTCGAAATTAGCTCGAAAATCGTAGTTTTCTACTGATTCCTAGCTAAACTGGCTAGATTCTGGTATAACTGTGTCGAAATTAGCTCGAAAATCGTAGTTTTCTACTGATTCCTAGCTAAACTGGCTAGATTCTGGTATAACTGTGTCGAAATTAGCTCGAAAATCGTAGTTTTCTACTGATTCCTAGCTAAACTGGCTAGATTCTGGTATAACTGTGTCGAAATTAGCTCGAAAATCGTAGTTTTCTACTGATTCCTAGCTAAACTGGCTAGATTCTGGTATAACTGTGTCGAAATTAGCTCGAAAATCGTAGTTTTCTACTGATTCCTAGCTAAACTGGCTAGATTCTGGTATAACTGTGTCGAAATTAGCTCGAAAATCGTAGTTTTCTACTGATTCCTAGCTAAACTGGCTAGATTCTGGTATAACTGTGTCGAAATTAGCTCGAAAATCGTAGTTTTCTACTGATTCCTAGCTAAACTGGCTAGATTCTGGTATAACTGTGTCGAAATTAGCTCGAAAATCGTAGTTTTCTACTGATTCCTAGCTAAACTGGCTAGATTCTGGTATAACTGTGTCGAAATTAGCTCGAAAATCGTAGTTTTCTACTGATTCCTAGCTAAACTGGCTAGATTCTGGTATAACTGTGTCGAAATTAGCTCGAAAATCGTAGTTTTCTACTGATTCCTAGCTAAACTGGCTAGATTCTGGTATAACTGTGTCGAAATTAGCTCGAAAATCGTAGTTTTCTACTGATTCCTAGCTAAACTGGCTAGATTCTGGTATAACTGTGTCGAAATTAGCTCGAAAATCGTAGTTTTCTACTGATTCCTAGCTAAACTGGCTAGATTCTGGTATAACTGTGTCGAAATTAGCTCGAAAATCGTAGTTTTCTACTGATTCCTAGCTAAACTGGCTAGATTCTGGTATAACTGTGTCGAAATTAGCTCGAAAATCGTAGTTTTCTACTGATTCCTAGCTAAACTGGCTAGATTCTGGTATAACTGTGTCGAAATTAGCTCGAAAATCGTAGTTTTCTACTGATTCCTAGCTAAACTGGCTAGATTCTGGTATAACTGTGTCGAAATTAGCTCGAAAATCGTAGTTTTCTACTGATTCCTAGCTAAACTGGCTAGATTCTGGTATAACTGTGTCGAAATTAGCTCGAAAATCGTAGTTTTCTACTGATTCCTAGCTAAACTGGCTAGATTCTGGTATAACTGTGTCGAAATTAGCTCGAAAATCGTAGTTTTCTACTGATTCCTAGCTAAACTGGCTAGATTCTGGTATAACTGTGTCGAAATTAGCTCGAAAATCGTAGTTTTCTACTGATTCCTAGCTAAACTGGCTAGATTCTGGTATAACTGTGTCGAAATTAGCTCGAAAATCGTAGTTTTCTACTGATTCCTAGCTAAACTGGCTAGATTCTGAGATAACTGTGTCGAAATTAGCTCGAAAATCGTAGTTTTCTACTGATTCCTAGCTAAACTGGCTAGATTCTGGTATAACTGTGTCGAAATTAGCTCGAAAATCGTAGTTTTCTACTGATTCCTAGCTAAACTGGCTAGATTCTGGTATAACTGTGTCGAAATTAGCTCGAAAATCGTAGTTTTCTACTGATTCCTAGCTAAACTGGCTAGATTCTGGTATAACTGTGTCGAAATTAGCTCGAAAATCGTAGTTTTCTACTGATTCCTAGCTAAACTGGCTAGATTCTGGTATAACTGTGTCGAAATTAGCTCGAAAATCGTAGTTTTCTACTGATTCCTAGCTAAACTGGCTAGATTCTGGTATAACTGTGTCGAAATTAGCTCGAAAATCGTAGTTTTCTACTGATTCCTAGCTAAACTGGCTAGATTCTGGTATAACTGTGTCGAAATTAGCTCGAAAATCGTAGTTTTCTACTGATTCCTAGCTAAACTGGCTAGATTCTGGTATAACTGTGTCGAAATTAGCTCGAAAATCGTAGTTTTCTACTGATTCCTAGCTAAACTGGCTAGATTCTGGTATAACTGTGTCGAAATTAGCTCGAAAATCGTAGTTTTCTACTGATTCCTAGCTAAACTGGCTAGATTCTGGTATAACTGTGTCGAAATTAGCTCGAAAATCGTAGTTTTCTACTGATTCCTAGCTAAACTGGCTAGATTCTGGTATAACTGTGTCGAAATTAGCTCGAAAATCGTAGTTTTCTACTGATTCCTAGCTAAACTGGCTAGATTCTGGTATAACTGTGTCGAAATTAGCTCGAAAATCGTAGTTTTCTACTGATTCCTAGCTAAACTGGCTAGATTCTGGTATAACTGTGTCGAAATTAGCTCGAAAATCGTAGTTTTCTACTGATTCCTAGCTAAACTGGCTAGATTCTGAGATAACTGTGTCGAAATTAGCTCGAAAATCGTAGTTTTCTACTGATTCCTAGCTAAACTGGCTAGATTCTGGTATAACTGTGTCGAAATTAGCTCGAAAATCGTAGTTTTCTACTGATTCCTAGCTAAACTGGCTAGATTCTGGTATAACTGTGTCGAAATTAGCTCGAAAATCGTAGTTTTCTACTGATTCCTAGCTAAACTGGCTAGATTCTGGTATAACTGTGTCGAAATTAGCTCGAAAATCGTAGTTTTCTACTGATTCCTAGCTAAACTGGCTAGATTCTGGTATAACTGTGTCGAAATTAGCTCGAAAATCGTAGTTTTCTACTGATTCCTAGCTAAACTGGCTAGATTCTGGTATAACTGTGTCGAAATTAGCTCGAAAATCGTAGTTTTCTACTGATTCCTAGCTAAACTGGCTAGATTCTGGTATAACTGTGTCGAAATTAGCTCGAAAATCGTAGTTTTCTACTGATTCCTAGCTAAACTGGCTAGATTCTGGTATAACTGTGTCGAAATTAGCTCGAAAATCGTAGTTTTCTACTGATTCCTAGCTAAACTGGCTAGATTCTGGTATAACTGTGTCGAAATTAGCTCGAAAATCGTAGTTTTCTACTGATTCCTAGCTAAACTGGCTAGATTCTGGTATAACTGTGTCGAAATTAGCTCGAAAATCGTAGTTTTCTACTGATTCCTAGCTAAACTGGCTAGATTCTGGTATAACTGTGTCGAAATTAGCTCGAAAATCGTAGTTTTCTACTGATTCCTAGCTAAACTGGCTAGATTCTGGTATAACTGTGTCGAAATTAGCTCGAAAATCGTAGTTTTCTACTGATTCCTAGCTAAACTGGCTAGATTCTGGTATAACTGTGTCGAAATTAGCTCGAAAATCGTAGTTTTCTACTGATTCCTAGCTAAACTGGCTAGATTCTGGTATAACTGTGTCGAAATTAGCTCGAAAATCGTAGTTTTCTACTGATTCCTAGCTAAACTGGCTAGATTCTGGTATAACTGTGTCGAAATTAGCTCGAAAATCGTAGTTTTCTACTGATTCCTAGCTAAACTGGCTAGATTCTGGTATAACTGTGTCGAAATTAGCTCGAAAATCGTAGTTTTCTACTGATTCCTAGCTAAACTGGCTAGATTCTGGTATAACTGTGTCGAAATTAGCTCGAAAATCGTAGTTTTCTACTGATTCCTAGCTAAACTGGCTAGATTCTGGTATAACTGTGTCGAAATTAGCTCGAAAATCGTAGTTTTCTACTGATTCCTAGCTAAACTGGCTAGATTCTGGTATAACTGTGTCGAAATTAGCTCGAAAATCGTAGTTTTCTACTGATTCCTAGCTAAACTGGCTAGATTCTGGTATAACTGTGTCGAAATTAGCTCGAAAATCGTAGTTTTCTACTGATTCCTAGCTAAACTGGCTAGATTCTGGTATAACTGTGTCGAAATTAGCTCGAAAATCGTAGTTTTCTACTGATTCCTAGCTAAACTGGCTAGATTCTGGTATAACTGTGTCGAAATTAGCTCGAAAATCGTAGTTTTCTACTGATTCCTAGCTAAACTGGCTAGATTCTGGTATAACTGTGTCGAAATTAGCTCGAAAATCGTAGTTTTCTACTGATTCCTAGCTAAACTGGCTAGATTCTGGTATAACTGTGTCGAAATTAGCTCGAAAATCGTAGTTTTCTACTGATTCCTAGCTAAACTGGCTAGATTCTGGTATAACTGTGTCGAAATTAGCTCGAAAATCGTAGTTTTCTACTGATTCCTAGCTAAACTGGCTAGATTCTGGTATAACTGTGTCGAAATTAGCTCGAAAATCGTAGTTTTCTACTGATTCCTAGCTAAACTGGCTAGATTCTGAGATAACTGTGTCGAAATTAGCTCGAAAATCGTAGTTTTCTACTGATTCCTAGCTAAACTGGCTAGATTCTGGTATAACTGTGTCGAAATTAGCTCGAAAATCGTAGTTTTCTACTGATTCCTAGCTAAACTGGCTAGATTCTGGTATAACTGTGTCGAAATTAGCTCGAAAATCGTAGTTTTCTACTGATTCCTAGCTAAACTGGCTAGATTCTGGTATAACTGTGTCGAAATTAGCTCGAAAATCGTAGTTTTCTACTGATTCCTAGCTAAACTGGCTAGATTCTGGTATAACTGTGTCGAAATTAGCTCGAAAATCGTAGTTTTCTACTGATTCCTAGCTAAACTGGCTAGATTCTGGTATAACTGTGTCGAAATTAGCTCGAAAATCGTAGTTTTCTACTGATTCCTAGCTAAACTGGCTAGATTCTGGTATAACTGTGTCGAAATTAGCTCGAAAATCGTAGTTTTCTACTGATTCCTAGCTAAACTGGCTAGATTCTGGTATAACTGTGTCGAAATTAGCTCGAAAATCGTAGTTTTCTACTGATTCCTAGCTAAACTGGCTAGATTCTGGTATAACTGTGTCGAAATTAGCTCGAAAATCGTAGTTTTCTACTGATTCCTAGCTAAACTGGCTAGATTCTGGTATAACTGTGTCGAAATTAGCTCGAAAATCGTAGTTTTCTACTGATTCCTAGCTAAACTGGCTAGATTCTGGTATAACTGTGTCGAAATTAGCTCGAAAATCGTAGTTTTCTACTGATTCCTAGCTAAACTGGCTAGATTCTGAGATAACTGTGTCGAAATTAGCTCGAAAATCGTAGTTTTCTACTGATTCCTAGCTAAACTGGCTAGATTCTGGTATAACTGTGTCGAAATTAGCTCGAAAATCGTAGTTTTCTACTGATTCCTAGCTAAACTGGCTAGATTCTGGTATAACTGTGTCGAAATTAGCTCGAAAATCGTAGTTTTCTACTGATTCCTAGCTAAACTGGCTAGATTCTGGTATAACTGTGTCGAAATTAGCTCGAAAATCGTAGTTTTCTACTGATTCCTAGCTAAACTGGCTAGATTCTGGTATAACTGTGTCGAAATTAGCTCGAAAATCGTAGTTTTCTACTGATTCCTAGCTAAACTGGCTAGATTCTGGTATAACTGTGTCGAAATTAGCTCGAAAATCGTAGTTTTCTACTGATTCCTAGCTAAACTGGCTAGATTCTGGTATAACTGTGTCGAAATTAGCTCGAAAATCGTAGTTTTCTACTGATTCCTAGCTAAACTGGCTAGATTCTGGTATAACTGTGTCGAAATTAGCTCGAAAATCGTAGTTTTCTACTGATTCCTAGCTAAACTGGCTAGATTCTGGTATAACTGTGTCGAAATTAGCTCGAAAATCGTAGTTTTCTACTGATTCCTAGCTAAACTGGCTAGATTCTGGTATAACTGTGTCGAAATTAGCTCGAAAATCGTAGTTTTCTACTGATTCCTAGCTAAACTGGCTAGATTCTGGTATAACTGTGTCGAAATTAGCTCGAAAATCGTAGTTTTCTACTGATTCCTAGCTAAACTGGCTAGATTCTGGTATAACTGTGTCGAAATTAGCTCGAAAATCGTAGTTTTCTACTGATTCCTAGCTAAACTGGCTAGATTCTGGTATAACTGTGTCGAAATTAGCTCGAAAATCGTAGTTTTCTACTGATTCCTAGCTAAACTGGCTAGATTCTGAGATAACTGTGTCGAAATTAGCTCGAAAATCGTAGTTTTCTACTGATTCCTAGCTAAACTGGCTAGATTCTGGTATAACTGTGTCGAAATTAGCTCGAAAATCGTAGTTTTCTACTGATTCCTAGCTAAACTGGCTAGATTCTGGTATAACTGTGTCGAAATTAGCTCGAAAATCGTAGTTTTCTACTGATTCCTAGCTAAACTGGCTAGATTCTGGTATAACTGTGTCGAAATTAGCTCGAAAATCGTAGTTTTCTACTGATTCCTAGCTAAACTGGCTAGATTCTGGTATAACTGTGTCGAAATTAGCTCGAAAATCGTAGTTTTCTACTGATTCCTAGCTAAACTGGCTAGATTCTGGTATAACTGTGTCGAAATTAGCTCGAAAATCGTAGTTTTCTACTGATTCCTAGCTAAACTGGCTAGATTCTGGTATAACTGTGTCGAAATTAGCTCGAAAATCGTAGTTTTCTACTGATTCCTAGCTAAACTGGCTAGATTCTGGTATAACTGTGTCGAAATTAGCTCGAAAATCGTAGTTTTCTACTGATTCCTAGCTAAACTGGCTAGATTCTGGTATAACTGTGTCGAAATTAGCTCGAAAATCGTAGTTTTCTACTGATTCCTAGCTAAACTGGCTAGATTCTGGTATAACTGTGTCGAAATTAGCTCGAAAATCGTAGTTTTCTACTGATTCCTAGCTAAACTGGCTAGATTCTGGTATAACTGTGTCGAAATTAGCTCGAAAATCGTAGTTTTCTACTGATTCCTAGCTAAACTGGCTAGATTCTGAGATAACTGTGTCGAAATTAGCTCGAAAATCGTAGTTTTCTACTGATTCCTAGCTAAACTGGCTAGATTCTGGTATAACTGTGTCGAAATTAGCTCGAAAATCGTAGTTTTCTACTGATTCCTAGCTAAACTGGCTAGATTCTGGTATAACTGTGTCGAAATTAGCTCGAAAATCGTAGTTTTCTACTGATTCCTAGCTAAACTGGCTAGATTCTGGTATAACTGTGTCGAAATTAGCTCGAAAATCGTAGTTTTCTACTGATTCCTAGCTAAACTGGCTAGATTCTGGTATAACTGTGTCGAAATTAGCTCGAAAATCGTAGTTTTCTACTGATTCCTAGCTAAACTGGCTAGATTCTGGTATAACTGTGTCGAAATTAGCTCGAAAATCGTAGTTTTCTACTGATTCCTAGCTAAACTGGCTAGATTCTGGTATAACTGTGTCGAAATTAGCTCGAAAATCGTAGTTTTCTACTGATTCCTAGCTAAACTGGCTAGATTCTGGTATAACTGTGTCGAAATTAGCTCGAAAATCGTAGTTTTCTACTGATTCCTAGCTAAACTGGCTAGATTCTGGTATAACTGTGTCGAAATTAGCTCGAAAATCGTAGTTTTCTACTGATTCCTAGCTAAACTGGCTAGATTCTGAGATAACTGTGTCGAAATTAGCTCGAAAATCGTAGTTTTCTACTGATTCCTAGCTAAACTGGCTAGATTCTGGTATAACTGTGTCGAAATTAGCTCGAAAATCGTAGTTTTCTACTGATTCCTAGCTAAACTGGCTAG